>PVIR01002642.1:0-100074 GCA_004026965.1 Petromus typicus
TTTTCCATCTCTACCCAAAGAACTCCTTTAAACGTCCTGTAACCAGTTCATGCTATACGCTGGTAGCTCCCTTTTCTAGACTCCCACAATACCCACTGTATTACTGAACTTCTCTGAGACAAAACTTTGGTCCTATTCATTCTCATAGATCTAGCCTCCAGAACAAAACAGATGCTTGGGGAAGATATAGATAAATGATTTTATGGGCAAGGCTGTGGCTCAGTTCATTACAGCACTCATTCAGCAGCAGGCATGATGTGATAAACTCTGCAGATCTTGGGCATGTTGAGATGAAGCATGACTCTTACAGAGCTTCCACTCTTGAGAAGATAGACAACAAATCAATAAAATAACTGCAGGCAACCATGAATACCATCAGTAAATAAAATTCTAATGCAAGAGAAAACAGATTCCAGAATGTCAGTTTTATGTTTGTGACGCAGTTTTACTCATAGTGCCAGTATGTACACACACACACATAGGCACACACACAACAGCAGCAGCACATATTTGGTAATGAGGAGTTACTTTTACTTTTAGTACCAGAGATAAATGTTCTGTAATTGCTTTACTGTAACTTTGGAGATTATCCTTCTCATTGTTCTGATCTTCCCAACAGGGAGAGGGCATTGGTTAGTGGCCCGAAAAGGTAACCTCAAGAAACCCCAAAGTGTGGTCGCAGCACCCTCCGAAGGGCAAGAAAACCAGAAGAAGGTTTGTTTTGAGGTTGGAAAGAAGAAAATATCCCAGCAGAGAAGCCAAACAGACCCTGGACACATCCTGGACTGTGCTTTTCTGGTGAGAGAAAACACACCCTGGAGTGGCTGGCGGTGGCAACCGGTGGAAGGAGTGAATGACAAGAATTTCCCCTTTTTTCTACTGTTTTTGTTGCAACCAAGGCAAGGCCTGAGCTGCTCTGATGGTTCCCCTCCCCCACTCTGAACTGTAAGAGCAATGTTGCTTAGCAAATTGAGCACAGCCTGGGTGACAAAGGGACCTGAAACTTTCTGTATATGTAAAGCCTTCTTTCTGTCCACCTTGTTGATACAATATTATTATTCCTATTACATTCTTGGCATGGTGGGGGGAGGGAGTAGGAAAAACTGAGTCGCCAAGAGATAGTATTCCTTAGCTCAGGATCCATAGTCAGCAAATAGCTACATTAGGATAAGATCTCAGGTCTACTGACTCTAAGGCCTGTACCTCTATATTATGTGAAGTAAAAACTCTTTTTTTTAAAAATTGACTTGCTTGAACTAGAGAAGCAAAGGAGTAGTAGTTCAAGGGAATGAGTTAGTTGAGAATCTCATCCCATTGCCTAACAGATGGAGCAACTCCCGCTCTGGTCTGAGGTGATGTTTCTGGGGCCAGGTGGGATTGGGAAGGTCCTGCTCTCCTGTAGCTTTAGTGTTTGGCTGGAAGCCAGAGGAGCTGACCAGATCTGACTCGGGGCTGGGAGCAGGCTTTATGAAGAGAGATGGGTGACTGTGTTGGAAACCAGCCAGATAATTTCACATCTGCTCTGTGTAATGGCTGAGTGGCTTTGCAAAGAAAGACATAATTTGTAAATCAATATTAATGGGCAGCCCAGGTCTCACAGGTCCTAGAGAAGAACTCTGGCAGCCTCCTCTGTTGCCCATCTCAGCTTATGGGTTCCTTGGGGACGGGCATCACACAGCTCAGAGGTTGAAAGAGAACTTTGTTGGCTTCATCTCACCTCGGAAGGGTGGGATAAGCTGTTTCAGGACCTGTGGAATTTGTTCTTTATTGTATCCTCTTATTGCTGAGGGCGAGAACTAAAAACACTGAGAAAGGGTAGACTATGGGGGTCTTTTCCCCCTGGTTTCCAAATACAATTGGCTCTGCATATCCATGTGTTCTGCACCCACAGATTCAAATCACTACAGGTTGAAAATATAAAATTAAAAGGTTGTCCTGGGCCTGTGCAGACTCTTTTTCTTATCATTATTCCCTAAACGATAAAGTGTAACAACTAGTCACATAATATTTGCATTGTCTGAGGTATTGTGATTAATCTAAAGATAATTTAAAATGTATAGGAATATGATCCTAGGTTTCATACAAATATTGTTTCTGGATGGCAGGTTGTCCAGAGACTGTAGGCTCTTCCGGTTCTGCCCAGAGGATTGGCTGGGACGTCTGATGAATACTTAAACACAATTTATATTTAATATAAAAAAAGAAAAGGGAAAAAGTGAAGGAAATGGGAAGTGCACGAAGAGATATGTCCCTCACACAGGACGGGCCACTGCAGAAGCAAACGAGGAGAGCGGAACAAGACTGCAGTGGCAGCAGAGTTAATAGCCGCTGTCTTTTTATATCCTCCTAGATCCGGTCCATTGGAAGTTGCTCTGCCCACACATCCTGGCCATAATTGACAGGTCGCATCCGTTCCAGATCAGGTTACATAGGTACATCCTGTCCCCAGCCTCCTTTCCAGATCTTCAGAATGGACAGGTTTCATCCGGTCTTTCAGTCAGCATGCCATTGTCCTAATCTCCTATGTCAATACTATGCCATTTTATCTAAGGGTCTTCAGTAGCTGAATATTTTGGTACCTGAAATGGGTCTTAGAACCAATATCCAGCAATTACCAATACACACTCCCATGATCAGTCTCTAAAGTCTGTTCCCCGTGTCGACATTTTAGGTGACAGAAGCAGCAAGGATGTTTTTCAGAGTAATAGAATATCCACTCTGCCTGTTGCATAGCTCCACTTGAAAATTTCATACTATATTTAGTACCAATCTTCCAACTCCATGGCCTTTCCCCAGGTTTTATTGTACTATCTATGCGGACACTTCTACCTAGCTCGTCACTCAGCCATCAGCTTAGAGTTATTCTTCATATCTGGCCCTCCCTCACTGTCCCCACCCTGCATTCTTATTAGAGTGTTGTCAAATCTCTCTTCTCCTATTACCACCATTCTTAACTTGGCCACAGTGTTTCTTACTGGACTATTTCAATAACTTTCTAACTAGTTTAAGCCAATTAGCATGCTTTTACTTCACACACATAAAAAGGCTGTGTATGTTAAAGATTAAGCTACTGGTGTCATCACATCTTCCAAGACTCACATTTCTTCCATTATTCTGTCTTGCCATCCTCAACATATTGGTGAATCTTCTTAACTGGATTGATTTCTTGATCTCAAGATGGCTGTAGCCATACTGGTCATCACATATAGAGGATAATATCAGGAAAAATAAAAAAGATTATCATGGTCTCATCTCTGTTTTTACATAGCAAAAGCTAACCCCAAATGATCACCCACCCTTACCCTCAAAAGCCAGTGTATATCTCTTTGGAGAGACCTACAGCACATGTCCAAAAATCACTGGCCAATTGTGAGGTCTCTATGATCAAGACTTATCTCTTGGAGCTGGGCCTTAAGAATGTGTCTGTGTGGAGAAATGTAAACAGTGTTAGTGCTTTAACTTGAAAGAAACAGAGGAATGGTTATTGAGAAGATAATATCTGGAATGTTACTCTCTCCTGTCTTATCCTTTCTATGTGAATCATCAGACTTTGCAATTTTTATAAAACATCCCAGCCCCTGCCGCCTACTTTCATGGGGCTAATTCTTATTCAGCTCTTAGGTCTCAGCTAAAAAACTACTTCGTTGAGTACATATTTCCTTATTTCCAGACTGAGTTTAGGACCCCCTTGTTGCTGTCTCCAATAGCAGCTTGAGTTTTTCTTTTAAAATACTTACTACAGTGGGTGGATTTAGCTCAGTAGTACTGTACCTGGCTAGAAAGCACAAGGTCCTGAGTTCGATCTTCGGTACCAACAATAAAATAAAATAAAATATTTACTACTTTTATAAATATTTGCTTACCACTTGGTATTCTCTGAGATTGTGAATTCTATGAAGACTGGAATGTTTCTGCTCTTTCTCCCTTGTCTTTTCAAAAGAAATGTGGTTCCATTGAACATAAATAGAGGCTCCAAAACTAGGATTTGCTTCTAATTTTGTAAATACATAGCTGATATATAGTATACAAAATAGCATAGAGTTCAGTGGATAAGGGTCAGATTCATATCATAGACATGTCAGTTGTTAGCTGCAGGACCTTAGGCAAGGTGCACTTACCTCTCAATCTTTTCTCATTAAAACAAAAGAGAGAGATAGTCCTTATGTCCATAGCTTTAGATAGGATTTAGAAGAAATTTTATTAATATGCTTAGCATAGCACATGGCCCCAGGCCGTGCCTAGTAACTATTTCATGAATGAATGGCTGAATAACGAATGAATGAAAGAATGGACAAGCAAACAAATCGTGACAAATTATGAGGTTGCTCACCAAAAAAAACACTAAACAAAAATAGCTTAATTAATTAATTTTGTTGGAGCGCTGAGAGCTGACTCTGTGCCCTGTGTCCAGCTAAAGTACCATCGTGTGAGGACACCGTCAGACCTATGCACCATCAACGTGAGTGGCCTGAAGCTCTCCAAGGTGAGACCAGCAGCAAAGATGGAATTGGGGTGCCAGACCTGAGGGGGCATCTGGCTGTTGGGGTGTGTGTCTGTTGTAATCCCATAATTCTTGGGGATGGGAAATTATTATCACATGAAGGAAAGAGGGGAAAGGCAGAGGAGGCACTGAATGGAAACAACTTTCAGACACAGACTTTTGTCATAGATTTGATATTGTCTGTCATCGTCCCATTTGATTTAAATTAAAGGAACTCACCATGTGATTCTGGTTTGAGTTTGCCATAGAATTTTGGTGGTATGTAATTTCTTGGGTAGCACTGAGTTTCTCTCACAAGAACCTACGACCTGATAGAGGTGTATCACTAGAGAAATATTTATGATCAGGAGGCATGTATAGGAATGTATACTGTATCATTGTAATAATGAAACAGCTAAATGTCCATCAATTAGAAGGGATAATAGTATCATCACACAAAGGAACACTATGGAGAAATCCATGGCGTAGACTAGAGCTATGTCAACTCAGGTAAATCTCAAAAGCAGAATGTTGAGTGGAAAGATATATTACAAAAGGACATCCCCCTTATGATTGCATGCAATGTAAAGTTGTAAAAATATAAATAGCACCATATAGGGCCGATGGGTACACATGTGTGGATGCACATCGACAATACAACTTCAAAACAGGAATGGGAATGATGATCATTAGTTGAAAATAGTTGTCATGGGGTGGGGGAGGGAGACTTGGAGGCGGACGATGGAATTTCAAGCAAAACCACCAAAATGTTCATATTTATTACAAACTAAATAATGGTTACATAGATCTTTACAGTCTCACTCACTGTATTTTTCTGTATCCATCTATCTATCTTATCCTACCCATCTTATATATCTTATCTATCTAGATATTATGTTTCATATATAACATAACCATGATAGGAGAAAAGAAACAGAAAAACCCTCAACACATGGCTGTGCTTGTGTTAAGAATGACTCTCATCCCTTTAGATCTTGCTTCCTCTGGCAGCAGCTCTGGAATTTTAGCAAGGCTTCTAGGCAGGGAACTAATCTTGTGTTTTTTTCTGAAATGCCTTCCTGTAGGCAAAGGAAAAGGACTTCAAACACTTTCGTTCCGTGATTTACGTCAATGCCTCAGAAAATCTGCTGCCACTAGGTGAGCTTTTCACTTCTTCGGCCTATCCTTCTGCCTCCTGGCCAGCACAATCACTGGTCCTGACTTATCTGTCCACCCACCCATAACTGCCCACTTATCTGCCTCGAGTTCAACAGGCCAAGTGCTGGAGCACTATCTCCTTGGCACATTTCTCTGGGTGCTCAGGGTTCTTGTAAGTAGGTGTAATTCTGTAATTCCCTTCTTCTGCCACTTGCAAGCTGTTTTGTAGATGCAGATATGATAGGTGCTTGAGGAGCAGAAGCCTTCTTAATTTTTCAGCCAATCCACAGTGACACCTGCTGGTAGTTTGACTGTATGACAACAGAAAAGTGTGTCCAGATGTGGTGGAGACAGACTAAGACAGAGTAAGCAACAATAGAGGGGAAAGCTACACAAGCACCACAAACCAGAGTCAGGAGGGGTTTCTGAGAAGAGGAACACCTAAGCTAACACTAGAAGACAAATAAGGTTGGGCATGGTGGCATATGTCTATGATTCCAGCGTTCAGGAAGCTCAGTAGGTTAGCTTGGACTACATAATGAAGCCCTGTCTAAAAGAAAAATAGAAATAACTAAGGAAGTAGAAGGTAAAAAGGCATTTCAGGGCAACAGAACAGATATAGAACAGCAGTACCTCGCTGGGGAGAAGGCAAAGGCTTGGTGTGTTTACTAGCAAACTTGGATGTCAGATGACAGCTGAGGAAGGCTTTTAAATAGAGGGGTAGCTGTCAGAAGGGCTGATCATGAGAGAAGACAGAAGACAGGCTACCTGGGGAATTGTTTCAGTTTTCTAGGGAGAGGAGATGAGGCCTGAGCAGGGCTGTGGCAGAAGAATGAAGGGGATTAAAAGAGATTCACAAAAGGTAGAAATCACAGGGCATGGCAACCTGTGAGCATACTGGGAAAGGGAAGAATGAAGGGGGAACAGACTAAAGTAGCACACTTAGGTCAGAGAGGAAGTCAAATGTGTTTTGTTGAATTTGAGGGGGGTTTTGAAGAAGCATTTGATGATACAGCAGAGAGGAAGTCAAATGTGTTTTGTTGAATTTGAGGGGGGTTTTGAAGAAGCATTTGATGATACACCTGTCCTGTAGTCTTTCAGTACTGGCTTGACATACAAAGGCCAGGAGATGTGTGAAAATATACTCGGCCTCATTGATCCTAGAATAGTTTCCAGACACTATTCTGTGGCTACCAAATATTAGCAAACATGAAAAGGAGTGATGACATCCAGCATTGGTATGGAGATGGATTTTTGACACTTGTGCCCAGTGGTGGGAATATGATAAATTGGTATGTGACATCTTGGAGTGTTGGCAGTGTCCTTTAAAACATAAAAATGTCATTGCTTTAATCTAGTAGCTCCACTTCTAGGAACTTCTTCTGTAGAAACGCTCTCATGCAAGGAATTTCACTGGAAATCTCCTGAAATCCCTGCCATTCCATCTTTAACCAGACTCTGTGGCTGTCCTCCTAGTAATCTTTGTAGCAGTCCACACAGCCACCTGTGAGCCATTCTCTTGATCCCTCTTAAGTGTCCCTGCAGCTACAAGACAATGGAACTCCAAACTGGATGGCTACAGGAGCCACCTAAGCTTAGAAACCTCAATGCTCACCAGAGCCAGTAGCCTCCATAATTGTCTAAGGCCTTGCTCCTGGAGTCCCCATGAGGGCCGTGTTTGATTAGAGGCATTACAGCATGCCAGAAAACACCTCCTTCAGGTGTTTATAATTTCTTTACAGTTTTTTCTCTCTGAGATACAAATTGCTAATCTGGTTTGTTTTTCACTGCAAACAGTATTGTTTAGTAATACACCTGCCATAGCATTTGTTTCTGGTTGTTAGGGAAACAGGTCTAGAAAGGTAACTCAAAGTCCAGTTTTCATGCAGAGGGGGAAAGGTTTGATTACCTTTTATCCACATAGCCTATGAACCCAATAGTGAGATGGAAAAATAGAGTATGTCAATACTATTGGAGTTATGTCATCAAGATACTAGATATTAGATTTAGTGTTTTAACATGAAATAATCTTCATGCCGTAGTACTGGGGGAAAAAGTCACAGTACAGTGTATATAGGTGGTACGGGGGATTGAACCAAGGGCCCTCACACTGAGATGTATTCCCAGCCCTTTCCTATTTTTTTTTTGAGGCAAGGTCTTGCTGAATTGTGTTAGTGAGGTTCAAACTTATGATCCTCCTGCCTCATCCTCTCAGAGTACTGTGATTCTAGGAATATACCACCATGCCTACTGATTCCATTTTGTAAAAGTAGAAGTGTGCATATTTCAATATATACATGAGAAAATGTATGGAGTGTTTTGTGCTGAATGTTTAGTAATTATCTTCAGGTTGGAGTAATGTTTGGCTATTTTTGGTGGGCATGTTTAGCTTTTATAATAAAAAAAAAATACAGATGGGATGGGTATACAGCTCAGTGGTAGAGCACTTGCCTGGCCTGCATATGGCCTTGAGTTTAATCTCTAGATCTGTAGCACAGAGTAGGGAAAGAGAGAAGGAGATGGGAGAGCTAATAACACGGAAAATATTTTAAATGGGCTTTGAAGTTGGGCCAACTGAGATTTAGTTACTGGTTCTTCCACTTAACAGCAGTTCCATTTCTAGCAAGTCACTTAGCCTAGCTGAATCTCCATTCTTCTGCTACAGATATGGTAATTTCTCGTGTGAGTGTTCTTAGAGATTTGGATTCTGCGTATGTGAAGGAACTTCCCACAGTGCCTGGCCTGACCCTGTAAATGGTTATCAATGTCTTACATCCTTTATGAGCTGCTTATTTTCTTTCTCTGCCCCATGTAGAAACATTTCATACATTTCCAGCCTTAAAGGAACTGGAGCTTGCATTTAATGGCATTAAGACAGTCTACGTGAAATATGGAGACTTTAAATTATTGGAAGTAAGTTGGAAGGAGGGGATTTGGGGTGCCCATCTGTAAGTAAGGAGCTTGGGGATTCCTGAGTATAACTTTTGGGGAGGGACTCTCGAGGCCTTTAAGCCGGGCCATGGCTTCACGTACGGCCTTTGGGAGAGTAGTGGCTGTGGTAGCAGCGATGGTGATGGGGGGTGACAAGGGCGATGATGGTGACAGTGACTGTGGTAGCAGATTGATGATACCTATGGCCATGGTACATAGTCCTGGAAACTAAATCCCAAGGATCATTTATGTTTCAGGTATTCTGTGTAGTAAAGTGAGTTAAAACAGAGTATCAGAGGAGGAAGGAAATGAAGGGAGATATGGATCCAGTGAGTGGGGGAAACCATGGGAATTAAGAACTAGGTTGGCAGACGGAACCAGCCAAACCAGACACACTGTGAACTGATGCCAAAGACTCAGCTTTATCTGAGTGGCTGCATCAGTCCAGGGGGTGGGGGTAATAGCAGGCCACAGGCCTCGTTCATGGCCCCAGAGATGAGGAAGAGCCCAAATAGAGCTTCCATGAATTCTGCAGCAGACTCTGACATATTCACATCCACAACTGTTCTCCAAACCTTAGACTTTAAAATCAGAAAAATTTGTTTGCTTTCTTGGCTTTCTTCTTAAATTCTCACAGTCGTACATTTTCTATGCATAGTCTCAAACTTCTATCTAATTACCTCTTCAACTTTCATGCATATCTGATGGCTACTTTTGACATAGGAATAGAACTTGTACCACTACTTGCGAGTCACTCGTGCATGCAGAGAGTAGAGAACAAAAGATGGAGCCAGGAGTGGGGCTGGGTACCCGGCCGGACCCTCATTCACTAGATAACAGGCTTTCCCCACATGCTGGCCAGACGATGAAGCATTTCCAGTTTGCACCTTAGCAAACTGTCTGTTTGTCATGATGGTTGACCTCCAAGAGTTGATACGTTAAATGACCTAATCTGCAGAGATCGAGGGTCAGCCACTCTTCACACAAGTTTCACTACATTTGGTTTTTTCAAAAAGAGGCAACTCCTGCAAGCCTTGAATTTTTCAAGAGGGTTGGCGCCCTTTATATGCCACCTTTAAAAAATTTTAGCCTCTTGAAATGGCCATCTACCTAAAATAGATTTTTTTTTTAAGGTTTTTTGAGACAGGGTCTCGATCTGTGGTTCAGGTTGGCCCTGAGCTCAGCCTCCAACTCACATCACAGCAATCCTCGTGCCTCTGCCTCCTGAGTGCTGGGATTACAGGCGTGAGCCACCACACCCGGCACTGTGGTATGTGGTACTGGTTGCTGCTGGGGTGAGTCTCCACGCCCAGTATTGTTATGTGGTTACACAGGGATCGAACCCGGGTCCTTGTGCTTGCAAGACAGGCACCGGAACCACTGAGCTATATCCCCGGCCCCTAAAATAGATTTTATCTTTGTATTCTTGTTTGTTTTGTTTTGTTTTGTTTTTTGAGAGCTTTGTAGGCCAGGCTGGCCTACAAAAGTCACTTATATAGCTCAGGCTGGCCTCAAACTCATAGTGATCCTCCTGCTTCTGCCTCCAGAGTGCTGGGATTACAGATATGTGCCACCTGGTTTATCTTTGTAAAGATAGTGGTAACTTGTCACCACGATTTTGAGTCGTATTGAAAAAAAGAGTGATCTATGATTTGGGACAGGCATGGTCTTCAGTTTTGTCCCAGAAGCAAAGCTCTTCAGAGTCCAATAAAATTGAGATAAATTTACAACTGGTAAGGTTTGGCATTATGTTTAAAAAATACTTTGTAGTAGATTTTACTGTACACAGTGGGAAATGGTCAGAGATGCATTAGCCACACAGTGAACTGTTTCCCTGAACTTCAGGCCCAAGTGCCTCTTAGGAACTCCCATTTTATTTTTTTTTTCAGAGAGTAGCATTGAGATCTTGTGCTTTGTGCCATACAGAATATCTTGTCTTCTCCCCCATATTATCCAAAACCCCTATTTCAAGTGCCATTGGCTGTGGAGAGAAGACATGGATGGCCATAGGCTCTGACCCCACAGCTGACTAGCCTAGAGCTAAGAGTTGATTGTGGTTGATTTTTTGAATATCTTATTTTATAATTTGATAGCATCTGATAAAGATTATTTATCCAGGAACCTCAGCCTTACCCAAGAGAATTTATTTACAAAGAGAACAGAACAAAGTTAAGATGCAAAATATAAATGAGAAAAGGACATTTCTAGACTAGTCATGTGTTTTCATAGCTCCAGTGATTTGCAAGGGCTCCCTAAAAAAAAGATAAACCTGTCAAATATCCTGAATTTGTAGCTCACAGTAGTGAATATTTTGAGGTGTAATAAAACTTGATGTGACTCAGCAGATATAGTGGCCAGGCTGGAAATCTTCTGCCCTTGTGTGTCAGAAAGGCTGTCCCAGAGGGAAAAGTCCAGAGTGGAATTCTGCAGGAATCAATGTGGGAGATCGTAACTCTGCATGATTTCCCTCTCTACTTATAGATTTGCAGACAGTGTAGCTGGAACCCTTCCCTGGCAGTCAGAAAATCTCATTTCTAGTCTTCGTTCTGCCTGTACTCCACCATGCCTCTTGGGACAAATAACTTGCCCTCTCTGGGATTTAAGTCTTTCCTTCTAAATACTAGACCAGCTCCAAAATTCTGTGGTCTGTGATTCTAAAATTATTCTTTTCTTTGAACTACCCTTCATTATATGGAAAGCAAATTTGTATCCAACTATGAATAGCCAAAGCAGATAGAAAAGGGATCTAACAGCTTTTTCTATAGAAGGCCAGACAGTAAATATTTTAAACTTTGTCACCCATATAGTCATAACTAATCACTACTCTTTTAACTATATTTCTGCTGTTATAGAAAAAAACTAGCCATCTATAATGTAGAGACAAAATGAGCATGGCTCTCTTTCATTGAAACTTTATTTATGATGCCACATTTAAATTTCACATAATTTCTATGTGTAACACATTCTCCAATTTTTTAATGCAACACCTATTCTTAACTTATGGGCTAAACAAATAGGCATCAGGCTGGATTTGATTCACACAGCGTGGTTTTGTCTCTACTGAGCTTGGACAGTGATGATGCAGCTGAATTGCTAGAGTGGAGTGTGAACACGGTAGAGAGGCAGAATATGAGCTTAGCGAGGGGGCAGAAGAGAGAGCATGGAGAACCGTGGAAACCTGCCAACGAGCTTAAACTTTATGGATAGTCGGGATCGATCCATTGTGGGTTTTAAACTAGGAAGTGGTATGGCTAGGATTGAATTTTAGGAAAGTCACTGGCTGCTCTATAAAGAAGGAGTTAGAGGAAAAAATAATATGAAAGGTATGAAGGAGGTTGATAAAATATATACATCATGATGACTGTCCAACTGCAGGCATAAGGGAGAGAAACTTCCCCACTTTTATTTGTACAAATCCAGGCCAGCCTTTCAGGCCTTCCTCCCGTCTCTGCTCCCTTCAAGTCAGATTGCCCCTTGTGTGAACCCACAAACTCTGTTTGCTGGTGGCATCATGAACTTGGGAGTCTGGTGCTTGGCACCTTGCATGGCCTGCTCAGTTTCATCGGGCCTCTTATAACATGGCCTTCAGTCATAACCAGCCTATTGGCAGCTCTTGCAAGGCTGTGTCCTGCTTCATGCCACCTGCTCACCACAGCGTCTCCCTTAGCAACATGGTGGGTACCGACAGGTCTCTGAGGACAGTTCAGATGTCACCTGCTCTAGGAGGCCTGTCCTGGCCCCCTAGCCCCTCTTCCTTTTATGTCTTATGGGTCTGTGTCCAGACATCTATATTAGCAGTACTGCTGCTTAACAGACAGGTATGTGTCTAGCTTTCCTAAAATCATAGGAGCTTCCAGAGGGCAGGAACTGGAACAAAATAAGCCCTCAGCAGAGGGTTAGCGATGATGATGATGATGATGATGATGATGATGATGATGATGAGAACTAATATTAGTTAACATTAACTATGTACCAGATTACAGGTTAATGGCTTTTCTATACAAGAATCAATTATTTCCACTTTGTAGGTAAGAAAATCCAGGATAAGTAATTTTCCCAAATCACACAGATAGCCATGACTTAAACTCAGGTCTTCAAAGCCTGTCAATTCATTACTAACACAGAGTCAGACCAAACTCAGTCCTTCTCTGCCAGGGGCCTGCAGGGTGTATGTGCCTGAGTGACTGTGTGACACTGATGATATTTCCCAAAGACCTCCCTGCTCATACTCCAGCTGGATAAGACATTGAAACTAACTCTACTCAAAAGGCTTGTGTTGGAGGTGGATGCAGGGGAAGCACACAAGAAATAGGAGTGGAAATAGGGAAGGAAGCCAGTTGTGTAGAAGAGATAAAGGAGGGACTGAGGAGGCAGAGCAAGAGCAGAGATTGTATAGATTCAATTTATCCAACTGCCTTTGTCTTAGCTGAGAGAAGCTCAGCTCTCTGGCTTGGGTCAAGAAACAAGCCAGAGTCAATTTTTATGAGTCTGCATGGCCAGTTGAGGGTGGCTAACGATGGGTCGACCACTTAGGGTCATTATCCTCATAAGCCTGCTCATTTTTTGTGTACCTACTTTGTGCCGGGTCCTGTGCTAGCTATGTTGTTACAGTGGCATGGTCCTTGACCTCAAAATGTTTATGTTATAGTGTGTGCCAAACATTTTACAAATCACATCCACATACCAATATCCCTATACCTCATTCACATATTCAGCTATCTCAGAAACCTAACAGAATTTGATAAGTACCCTGAAAACAGTTAAAGCATTCAAAGGCAGGGGAGCAAGAAAGTCCCTAGAATCTAGAGAATTGAAAAGGTTTTATAAGAAGACAGCTTTCCTATAATTATAGCTGCTTGACAGACTGATGCTAAAAGAGCACAAGTTCAAGGCCATGCTCCACAACTTAGTGAAACCTATGTCCAAAAAGTGAAAAGTACTAGGGATGTAGCTTATTATCAAGATCTTGGATTCAATCCCCAGTATGGGGTTGGGAGCTTTGAGCTGGCCTTCCGGAAATGGGATTCAGATGTGCAGGAGGACATTCCTGTTTGAGCAGAATGCACAGCAGGGAATAATAGGTAGGATGAGACAAGCAGTAGAGAGGAGTCAGTTTTGCCAGCATCACAGGATAATCAGATTTGCTCTAGAAGCTAAGGCTGGAAGATAGGTTGGGAACTGACTGACTCTAGTAGGCCTTGAATGTTAATCCAAGGCAAGTTTTATCCTGTGGTTAATGGAGCTTTCTAGAAAGTTAGGGAAAAAATGTAGCTAGCTTTTACCTCAAGAAGAAACGTCCTAGTCACACATAGTATATGTGCTGCCAGAGCAAGCATGCAGTCACACATAGTACTTCTGTCCCCCATCTTTTTTCTTCCTGTGGTAGTTCTTGGACCTTTCCTTCAACAGCCTGACTCCAGAGGCCGTCTCTGACCTGGGGATTCTGCCACACCTCCGCGTCCTGCTCCTCACAGGCAATGAGCTCACATCCCTCCCACCCAACTTGGCTGTCACAGAACAGTAAGTTCTAAATCCTTAAGTCTGCCCGTGTGTTCCCTCAGGAGCCTTTGCTTGGGTACAGGTATCTAAGGATGTAATCCAGAGCGGCTTTGAGTGTGTCACCACAGTCAGGTCATCAGGGTTCAAATAGGGAATACCACCCAGTGCAGCTCCCAAGGAAAGTCTCAGATAGCTTCCTCCACTTTCCCGTCTGCTGTTAAGAAAGGACCAGATATCTGGCAAGTCACTTTCCCTGCCTCCGATTGGTCATTTATAAATTGTAGATATTGCTCTTGCCAGATGGTTCTTCTCCTTGATCCGCTCATTATCTCTCTGCTCCAGCCCAGTCGGTCTGCGTCCTGGTTTCTAAACAAGTTGTGTACATTCCTCCTCTTCACCTTTGTTGAGGCCGTTCTCTCTGGCCAGAATGAATTGGGCCTTCTCTTAATGGCACACTGCAGTGTTTATCTTATGCCAGACACTACCTTAAAACTGCATAAAACTTAACTCATGTAATGTTCACAAAAGCTCTATGATGTAGATGTCCTTGGGTCCTATTGTTACCCTCATTTTTTACATGAGGGAATTAAGGTCCAGACAATTAAACAATTTCCTCAAAGTTACAAAGCTAGTCAGTGGCAGAGTCAGGACTTGAATCAAGTTTGTCTGATGTCAGAGATCACACTCATGACCATCGTCTTCTCTGGAATAAATGTATTCCAGGGCCTATCTCAGCCTTTCTTTCCTGCTTTTCCCACCAGTAGTTTTCTTCTACTGCTGTCCTTTCTTTTCTTTCCTAAACATCAAGTGAATTTAATGTTTCCCGTTTAGCCTATTCTGTTATGTCTTGTGCCTCATAAACATGTATCTTTATAAGGTAGATGGATCAATGGTATATACAGATTCCCCAAAGTAGATTACGAACTCCTTCAAGGCAGAGAGCTCTGGTCTGTAGCTCCTACCGGTAGATGAGGGTCCAGTGCTTTGCACACGGTACCTAGTCAGTGAATGTCAGCTAACTTGAGATGGTGGTGATGAACATCACGATTATGATATGTATTGCCAGGAGAAATGATATGACAGAGATGATGTTGAAGAGGGTGGTTCATTAGTTGCTTGAAACATGTAGAATAATAGGAGTGACTGTTACATCCAAAGTTTAATTACTGAAGTTCTTTCATTTTCAAGTAACAAGCCCAATTCAAGCTAGCTTAAACAAAAAGGAAATTTATTGACTAGTAGCTAAGAAGTCCTGAAGTGATTCATTTAGCTGGATCCGGGGGCCCTAGATATTGTTGGTGCTGTGTGTCCATCTTTATTTCTTGGTCAGGTAGGTAACCTTTTTTTATTTTTGGGGGGTACTGGGGATTAATCCTAGAGTCTTTTCACCAAGCTATCTGGCCAGCCCTTGTTGTGATTATAGGCATATGCCTCTTCCTCGCTCTCTCACATACATGCAGACATCTTTGTTTTTCTTTGTGTGGGCCTCATTCTTAGGCAGGCTTTCTCCAGGACAAGATATATATAAATCATAATTTTTTTTTTTTTTTGAGACAGGGTCTCACTTTGTAGTTGAGGCTGGCCCTGAGCTCAGCAATCACAGCAATCACATCACAGCAATCCTCCTGCCTCTGCCTCCTGAGTGCTGAGATTACAGGCTTGAGCCACCATGCCCGCCACTGTGGTATGTGGTACTGGTTGCTGCTGGGTGTGAATCTCCACGCCCAGTATGGTATATGGCTACCGGGAATCGAACCCAGGTCCTTGTGCTTATAAGACAGGCGCCGGAACCACTGAGCTAAATCCCCGGCCCTATAAATCATAATTTAAATCAGGAACACAAAAGACCCTCAGGGTACATACAGTATTGCCAAGTGGAACCGTCATTCTAAGTGAGGAGAAATAATACTTGGTATTTTACTAAGGAGATTTTCAAATGCATATAAAAGTAGTAGAGTTAATAGTATAGTGAATTCCCATGGACCTATCACCGAGTGATTGTCACCTGACAGTCACAAAGCCATGGCCAATCCTGTTTCATCCGTGCCCTCATCACAGCCCACTGTAGATTATTCTTCAGAAAATCTCAGATTCATCCAGCCATAAGTGAATCGGCAGATTCACACAATTTCATATGTAAATATTTCATTGCATGCTCCAAACAGATAAAGGCACTTTTAAAAATCCCACACAGTGAAACTTCATTCCACTTAAAGTATCACCAGCGGTAAACAGAGGGAGTTGGTTACATAAGTGCTAGAAGGGCTGGAAGAGCAAATGGAGAATGGAAGAGGGACGCAAAGGAAGAAGGATTGATACCCAGATCTCGGAAGCTGCCAGCACCGCTGCGCTGCAGCCCAGGTCTAAACCTGCTGCTGAGCTTTTAGAGAGGTTAGCGCCCCAACTGATCTGCTGCTTTAACCTCTCCCACCATCGTCACCATACTCACTGCTGCCTTTGCTGCCCCTGCCAGAAATGCCTTCAGAAGCCAGACACAGAGTGGCTTCTCCCTCAACCCCGCCTGCCAGGCTCCTACCACTCACTCCCTTCCGCTAGCAGAACGGACTGGAACCAGTACAGTAGAGTGCACTATCGTACACAGCAGAGAAGAAGGGGAAAGAGCAGAAGCTGAGAGCACTAGATAACTGCCACCATCCCATCCTAGGGAGCAAGCATCTTTCCTCTTCTCAGTATTTAATTTCTAACACTAACTATGCACTCATTACACACCAACTACACAGCTTAACAGTGTGCAGCTAGTTAGGGTTCTTTAACCGGTGTTATCCTAAATCTTCACTCTTGAAGGGTCTAAGTTTTCAAAAGCCCTGTGTTTTCATCATGAAGATATTATAAAATTTTGAAGAGATATATTCTTACCCTGATGTGGACATTATTACAACTTATACATCTACCAAAACATCACATGAACCCCATGAGTGTGTACAAGTGTTATATATCCACTGGCCAAGTACAAAACATGCTTTCACTGGATGAGAGTTCTGTTGTGCATCCAGCTCATGATGAATGACTCAGGTCACGTTGTGACTTAGTGTCCTGTGGGCCAGTATTCAGTCTCTACCAACATACAATAGGAACTTTTCTCAAAGTAGAAAATAACTAGAACATAACTTTACTAAAAAGGATATCTGCAGTTAGGATCTATAAAAGGTTGTATTCGTTTATCATTTGAATGAGGACATATTTGAAAGGAAAAAAGACACGGTAATTAATAGAGGGTAACAGGTAAAAACTCAGACTCTCCTGGAGAAGCAGGATGTACAGCACCCTGTTTGAACAGTACACCCTCTTGCCATAGACCTTTACAGCACTATTGAGCCTGCTGAGTGATGATCCCAATGAAAGAACAGTTCAGTCGTGTCATGTACTGGTATGAATTCTCAATGCTGACTGTGATCATAACATGTTTGTAAGTTGTACCAATAAAGTCAGTATAAAAAAAGAAAGAAAGAACAACCTGCACTAAAGTCTGGACTTGTTATAGAAGCTTGCTCTGCTCTGGTCCCACTGAAAAGTGATAACCTTATGAGATACTTAATAAATGGATCAGAACAGCATAGATATTTTATGTGTAGCTTTTGAAATCCAAAGGCCAATAAGCTTTGTGCTTTTCCTTAATAACAAATGAAACAAGGTATGAGATTACGTCTTTCATGTGAGGAGTATATCTCTACATGCTCTAGATATCTGGACATTAAGAAACTTAAGCAAGAAGGCAGTCCCCTGAATTTTTGGGGGGCTCACCTGCATTCGGTGACACACATGTATCTACTAAAACACCTAGGGTAGGTGTGACTTTTCCTGAACACCAGGTCCGATCAGCATGATGTTCTGTGTCTATCAAAATAAGCAAGGTTCCTGTGTAATGAATTATTATAGGGCTAAAAAGCCGATGTAGCTCTGAGGGAAGAAGACAAAGGTACACTACTGTCCCTGTTGGAGGAATGTAAACAGTTTTTAGTAGTTCTTGTTAACTGATAAATATTTGACAGGTTCTTATCTGTATCCCAAGTGCATAGAACTATTCTGATTTGCTACAGTACAAAGATTCTGTGTCTACAGCAGTAGCCAAAAGTGGATGGTTCAGCTTATAGAAATCTACATTCTTTAAGGCTTATGTTCTACGGAAGTCAAATAAACAAGGAATGTTGTAGGAATTATCTTTCCATCTTTCTGCTCTTCAGTGCTGGTGTTCATCTTGGCAGTTACTTCAGGGATACAGTATTACTTTTTAATCTACGTTAGGGAAAATTTTTCCTGGGGTTTCCATTTGACACTTTCCTCTCTCATGGCTCTCACTTTGTTGGTCAGTGTGCATATTCAGTCAGTTGCTTGGTGTACCTATTTTTTTAAATTGAAATCTTTATTGGTACATTACATATACACATCATGATTGCATACAATAATGAGAATTTGTACCAGTATATGACACAGTTCCCTTCTCAGTTTTTCCCATAGCCCCACCCGCCCTACCACCCCCACCCCCCATATACATAAACTTTGTTTCCTTTCTTTTTTGTCATAATCTCATTATTTTCCCCCTTCACCCTATTTCACTTTGAGTATTTTCTATTTCACAATATATAACATACATTCTAGAACTCATTTACATCTTCATTTTCTCATACAAGAGAAAAGATACAATATTTACAACATCTGTGACCTATTTATTTCACTTATGAGGATGTCCTCAATGTATGTCCATTTAAGTGTAAATGATTCAAATTTATGGTGTATCTATTTTAAGTATGCATTCAGGAGCTGGGGAAATCATTATAATGTAGGTAAATGATGGGATAGGTTTGGCTGTGACCTTTGTCTGACCTTCATGATCCCCTACTTTGAGAGATGGGCTACTGTGCCCTTCATACCTCCAGAGGTCAGTACCCATCTGTGGATATTGTCTATTAGTTTTTGTAAGGCCTACTTTATTGCTGTGCAACAGATCTTTCTACAGTGTTGGAATTGTTCCATATGGACTGTTAGTCAGCCATCCCTTTGCCGGGACAAAATACCTAACACTCACAACTTCAAGAGAGGTTCAAAGAGTTTAATTTAACTCAGTTTGAGAGATTTCAGTCCATGGTCTGCTGGCTCCAAGACAGAAACATCATGGCAGAAGTGTACCGTGAAGTAAAGCTGCCCGTTTATGGTGGCATGGTACAGAGAAGCAGAGAGAGAGAGATCCATCCTCCAAGTCGCACCGCAGTGACCCACCTCTTCTGACTAGGCCCACTGTCTACCAGGCCATTCAGCCGTGGTCATCAGCACAGCATTCCCGTGATCCAATTCCCTGTCAGAAGTCTCTTAGTTCAGTCAAGTTGACAACTAAGATTAACTAGTGAATGAACTTTGTCCAGTATGATAGCTCCTGGCCATACCAAGGCCTCTAGAGAGAAACTATTCTTTTAAATTTTATTTAAGCTCAATTGGTTCCAATTTAAATGTTAATAGGGACTCACGGGTGGCTGCTGGGACTGACTGTCCCTTTGGGCAACTCAAATTACTTTTCTCCTCTCAGACTGAGTTCTTTGGTTATTTACACTAATTACTCCACATCCTAATTCAGTTATAGAAGTCGAAATGTGAAGCTCCTCTTGTCACTTCACAGGCTGCACCATTTCTAGTGACATACATCCTCCTGGGGTTCAGCTTCTCAATGCCCTAACTTAGAGCACGGCCATTTTATCAGGTTGCCTTTCTGTAGCACTCCTTGGATTCCAGTTTGGGGCCTCTAGATGAGCAAGGTTGTCAGAACTTCTGCTCATCTTATCAGCCTCTCTGCCACTTCCAAAGTCAGCAGACAGCTATGGGGGGGTGGGGGGAATGGACCCATATTACACGAACTTCTTTGGATTTCCTGTTTCTTTCAAATCTTGTACCCATAAGTTTCAAGGTACCTTAAAGAAGTTTGTCTTTGTACATACATACATATAAATAATTTTTTTTTTGCCTGAGTTTTCCAGCTTTTACTCAAGGAGGAGGTAGCCCACATTAGTTAAGCTGCAGTACCATACACCTTTCCATTTATTCTGGCCCATTGGCGAGAGGCACTAAGTATGGAATCAGTTGAAATGCAACCCTGACTGGCTATTTTCTGGACCACCCTGATGATACACATTTGGGCTACAGTTCTGTAGCTCATCTTTTCCATCCACTCTAAGAGTTTTCCTGGCTCTGGATTGAGGGGAGTGGGTTTAGTTCTGGTATGTGCTCTCCTAAAGATGTATCCCTTAGGGTACCAAGTTCGTACAGAAGATCTCTGATTAGATGCCCTGTATTCACTGTGCTCTAAACTTTGATTCATCAGCCCCATGAGGTTTTTTTTTTTTTTTTAGAGACAGGGTCTCGATCTGTGGTTCAGGCTGGCCCTGAGCTCAGCCTCAAACTCACATCACAGCAATCCTTCTGCCTCTGCCTTCCGAGTGCTGGGATTACAGGCATGAGCCACCACGCCCTGCACTGTGGTATGTGGTGCTGGTTGCTGCTGGGCGTGAGTCTCCACACCCAGTATGGTATGTGGTTACTGGGGATCAAACCCGGGTCCTTGCGCTTGCAAGACAGGCGGCGCCGGAACCACTGAGCTAACTCCCTGGCCCTAGCCCCATGAGACTTTTAAACCCAGTTCAATTTCCACAAGTTCAGCAAATGTCCTTGGAGCTTAACTGGTTTTCTCAGTTTCTGTTTGGGTTTTTTTTTTTTTTTTTTTTTTTTCAAACAGGGTCTTGTTTGGTAGTTCAGGCTGGCCCTGAACTCAGCAATCCTCCTTCCTCCACCTCCCAAGTGCTGGGATTACAGGTGTGAGTCACCACTCCTGACACTGTGGTGCGGCGGTACTGATTGCTGGTAGGAGTAAGTCTTCACAACCAACATTGTTGTATGTGATTACTGGGGATCAAACTTGGGACCTTGCATTTGCAAGGCAGGCATTGGAACCACTAAGCTAAATCCCCGGCCCTCTCTCTGGGTTTTTAACTTGGCACAGTGCTTCCTTACTATCTTCACATCTCTTGCACATTTTTAAATGATGGATGTCTTTCTTTTTGTATTTTACTCATTTTTCTAGTTGTAGTGGAAAGCCTTATTACATAAAGTCAGGTTAAGTCTTTACCACCCTAAACTTGCACTGCCTTTTATACCAGAGGAGGGAATAAATGTATTTCTGCCTACAGCAGCGTATCCGTTGAATCATTGTGCCGAAAGCTGTAGGATTCCAGACAAGTACCACTATCATTAATTTTTTTCCCCTGCCATCCATCTACATTCAGTATGTTCTGTGGATTCCTGTTCTGAGCTCTCAGCCCATGTTGCCTCAACCTACCAAATTTATCACACACATCCCTAAGTCTAAATCTCCTTCTCTTTCTCCTTCCCTGGCCTCGCTCTCCACCTGCTGTATGACAGGAAAGCTGAGACCCTTACAAACTGCCTCTCTCACTCCGCACACGCATTCAGTCGCCAGATGCCGTGAACTGTACTCCCCAAACATTTCTCGGGCCTACTCATTTGTCACTTCTGTCATCCTTTTGTTTGGTCTCAGTTTCTACCTTTTTGTTTCCCAATCCCTCCTCCTCACCACCAGCCAGAGAGATTTTTCTAAACTGCACAAGACTGTCCCTGCCTCAACTCTGTCAGCAGCCTCCCGAGGTCCTAAAGACAAACTCCGTGCCCGCGGCTCACGGGGCTCTCCATGGCCCCACTCTGCCTCCTCTTCCATCTTGCTTTCTCTCCGTTTTTTCCTTTGCATGATGTGCCTTTTCTGTGACTTGCTCTGGGCTGACACCTGCTGCTCCGGTGCTCCTGTAGGCCCATCCCCACTTTCTGCTGAGGTCCGCACGAGTCAGCATTCTCAGACCTCAGCAGTCCCGAGCAGAGGGGAGAAGTTACCCCTTTTCTTTTATTCAGCATTCCCGCTGATGCCTAAAGAAGCACTACTTTTTTCCCAGCTGTGCCATCGTCCTCTTTTACACAGCAATCTGCTAAGCCATGTCTCCCTCAGCCCGTGTTTGCTTAGGAGGTTTTCTGTATGGGAACAGAAGCTGATTGACATTTGAACTAACATAAAAGTGACCAAAGTTTCATTGTGTTTGTTCTAGTAACAATTAATTTAATCTGCTGTGCAATATTTCTGGTCTTAGCCAACGTCTTAAAAAGTAAAGTAAAAAAAACCTCCTTTTACCATAGAGATAGAGGATCTGGGTTCAGAGATGGTCAGTGCTAAGTAGAAGTCACACAGCAAGCAGAGCAGCAGCAGAGCCAGAGTTCACGATTCCTGCCTGTCTGTCCCATGCTTCTTATATTACACACAAATTTCCAGTGCTGAACCAAACATTGGGCATAATCTTAGTTCTTAAAAAACACTAAGTTTGGGCCGGAGATTTAGCTGAGTGGTTCTGGCATCTGCCTTGCAAGTGCAGGGTCCCAAGTTTGATCTCCAGTAACCACATACCATAATGCCGGGCATGGTGGCTCACACCTATCAGCAATCAGTACCACATACCACAGTGCTGGGCGTGGTGGCTCACACCTGTAATCCCAGTCCTCAGGAGGCAAAGGCAGGAGGATTGCTGCGTTTGAGGCTCACCTGGGCTATGTAGTGAGCTCAGGGCCAGTCTGAACTACAAAGCAAGACTGTTTCAAAACACAAAACAAAACATTAAGTTAGACTTACCAGGTTTTAAATTGCTTGAGTTCCATTTGCTGAGAGAAGGGCTAATAAAAACAGTACTGCTCTGAACAGCTCGAAACTTGGCCTATCAACCCCTGATGGATTTTTCTCTCATGATTCCTCTCATGAGATTCTGGGAAGGGCTTCATGGGAAAGTCTCTGCTGCCAGTGGCTGGCTTCTCAAGGTCCCCTCTGTTATGACTTCTATTTTACAAACAAAAATGAAACTCTCCTATGTTATTGTTAGGGCTGAAATTTTAAAAGACAAAGCAACATAACTTGTCACACAGACAAGACACAGCTAGTGTCCCTGTAGTGGAGTTTAAGGGGAACATTTTGCAGGCTTATCTCTGTTTCATATTTCCTTGGTGTAGAACAAAGATTGACTAACTAGCTATAGATCAGTAGAGCTGCTAGGTACCATTCTGTCCTCACTCTAGAGATTAGAATTCAGCGTGTGAAAGCTGATTTTTCTAGGTAGAGGTATAAAAGTCACCCGTGACTTTGAAATACCCCGAATCACAGGTCTCCTATCTTCTTTGCTGGAATGTTTTTGGCCTTTAGACTTCATGCATGTACCCTACCCTGCTGTCAGGGCTCTCTGTGCTATTTTATCTGCTCTGTCCCCTTTTTAAACTCGGGATTATCATAGTTGTCATCTACAGAAGTCTGTCAGCTTTAGAGTAAGCAAAAGGAGGAGGGATTTATTTAAGAACATTTAGAAATCTCACAGCTATGACTCCACTCAGCTGGGCTGCATGTATCTCTCTGAGCCCTACAGGAGGAAACGTGGCTGCCCGGAGCTTCTGATTATGTTCCTGACCCAGGAACAAAGAGGTATCTTTTCTCTCAGTTCTTCTTTCACAGTGGTGAAAAACATAGCCGGTGTCTTCTTATTCTGAATGGTTTAGCTGAAGTATTGGCTTCCCAGAGCTCTCCCTGCCTGTTTCTGTTACAGATTTGAACCATCGTGTGCAATGGGTCTGCCTCTTCCCTGATGCTCTGAGCACCTTGTCGTCTTTGGGTTCTCAGCACATGGCTACATAAATGAGCAGTAATGAGATTTTGAGTGAGAGTAAAAGAATAAATGACCGTATGCCCTCTCTAAACATTGACCATATGCCCTCCCCAACAACCACCTCACCCTTTTCCCCACCTTTTACGCCACAGGAGGCTTAAAGGTGAAATGGAGAGCAGAGGTCAGTAGCAACAGAAAGAGCCTGGACTTGGAGTCAGGGAGCACTAGACTTTATTTGAACTCCACCGCTTTCTAGCTATGGAGACTTTCTACAAGTTGTGCTAGGCTTGAGTTTCCTGATATGAAAAGCATGGAAACAATACTATTCTCCCAACTAACATTCTGAGACAACACATATAAAACATTAACACAATGCCAGGAATACAGTCGGCTCTAAGGAAATGTTCGTTATCCTTCTACTTGTTTTTATGTGTGTTTGTAGCTCGTATATGCATATGTATTTGTGCCTGCATGTTGATGGATATTTTAATTTTATTTTTATTTTGGTGAGTGTGTGGGATGGAATATGAAAGGAAGAATGAAAAAATGATTTGAGAGTATTTGAACAGCACTGCCCAGTCCTCATCTACCATGGCACACAGGATCACAGTAGTATTTCGAATACTGCCACTTTCAGCCACACGCACAATTCAAGGCCTCTGCCTTTCAAATCTCACTCTCCAGTGTCTGGGGTGTCCTAAGACCAAATGAGATGTCTCTACCACTGAGTGACCCATGGAGTCACTAGAGAGAAGAACCTCGCTGCAGCCAGGGATGGTGCCCTTAATCTAGCCTATTTTACCCTACGCGGAGCAAAGCTGTGGCATTGTCTCTTGGCACTCCCATAGTCACCAGTCCTCAGAGTGATAGCACATCCAAGAAGTCCCAGGGTGACCAGTCTTCAGCATAGCCAGAAGTCTGTCCTGGGGCAAAACTGTGTAGCCTCTGTGTAGCATCAGGTAGACTGCTCCCGGCCCTGGGCTGTGCCTCATTCACCCCGACGACCTCAGTGATGTGTATGAGCTTACTCCATACCAAACACTGCGTGGGAATAGGATTTGGGACAGAAGCCAGCGGGGTGGGAATTATACCCTCTTATGTCCATCCATAGGGACCTCTCTTGAGCACTAGAGAAGTTCTTCCTGGGGAGATGGAACTTGTTCCCTGCCCTTGCTCAGTACCAAGATCTTTGCACTCACAGGGAGGCATCTGCCTCATCGCTGACAAGCAAGAGGTACATCCTGAAGTTCCCAGCACTGGAGACACTGATGCTGGATGACAACAAACTCTCCAACCCCAACTGTTTTGCCAGCCTGGCCGGGCTCAGGAGGTAAAGCCGCAAGCCTTCCCCACAGGGCTCCCTCCCACCCAGCCACACTCACAATGCACTCCCACCTTGAGTGCTGCTGTGCACGTCAAGTCTAGTCTGTCACTGTCACTGCCATCTGGCTATGGCAAGTCATTTCTCCCCTCGAGCTGAGCTCATGAAAGTGGGGCATTCAGATAATTCTGATCAGGTGATTGGATGAGATCTGGCAAAGAGAAAGGACAGTAGGAGACGCTACTCAAGACAGCATCCTGACTCTGAGAGAAATGACATGCCTTTAAAAATGTCAGAATCAGAAATATAAGTTTATTTGCTGAGTTCTACTTATTTGGTTAAAGTAAAGAAAATGCTGGCATTTAAATGATCAAGTTTTAGATCCTTGGAAATTTTCTTGTGAAAATTAAATTCTAAAATAATAAATACTTAATAATAATAAATAATAAAAATAATACATTTTAATAATAAAATAAATATTCTGTCCACTTAGAGATAGGGATGTTGAGGCCCAGAGAAAGTAAGTAACTGACTCCAGAGACATGTCCAAGCCTGATTCCATGTTCTTTCCCAAGTTAGTTGGTAAAGATCCCTGAGATATCATTATCACTATGTTTCTGTATTACTTTCCTCAATCAAAGACTGAAGAAATTAAGCCTGGATCAGAACAGGATTTTGCGGATCCCATATCTACAGCAGGTTCAGCTCCGTGATGGGTCAGGAGACTGGGCTGGAGGCAGGGCAAATTCTCGGAAAGAGCCCCAGTCCATACTGCGACCCAGGTCTTGGATGTGTGAGGCCTCTGATGATCAGCCCAACTATACTGTTCTGCCCATGAAAAAGGACGTTGACCGGACAGGTGAGTGATGCCCTGTGTTGCAAATAAACAGCCTTTTGGTGAGAACAGCCTTCTGGGAGTTTGTCCTAAAAGCCAATCTGCCCCCCACCCCCAAGTACTATTGCACTTAAAGTGAACTATTCAATGATTTGAATTATTTTTACTGACTTCCTAACTGGTTCTACTAGTTAAGTTTTGAAATACTATTAAAAGTAGATATAATTTTTATTTTAAATCTCAAATGACAAGAAACTCAGAAGTAAGGTTTTCCAAAAATTAGTCACTTCTGTAGCACATCTGTGTCCTCAGGAGCTCGGGTCTCCCTATCCTCTTTCCTGCCACCCTGGCCTATTTACTTGTCCTTTGGGGCTGGTTGCCTCTGGGTTTTCAAAGTAGGTACCACAGTTCTAAAACTTATGTCCACATAGCAGAATTAAGCAGAAAGGAAGAAACTGCTACCTTTAATACAGAGATATATTTCTGGACTATATGTAGAGCTTGAATTTTTATGTATCTGTGCCCTTTCAGTTGCTACTGACATTATAGTCCAGAATATTTCCAGTGTCCCAAGTGGTGCCTTCCCTATCAATACCTTCTCTACGAATAACCACCATTCCGATTGTGGTCACAATAGACTAGATTTACCTGATTAGAATCTCATGTTCTCTTCTGTGTCTCATTTACTTCACTTAATGTTATGTCTGTGGGATTCGTTTCATTCCTCTTACGTATTCCATTTATACCACAATTTATCTGCCCTTTAAACTGTGATAGACATTCTGTAGTTTCTAGTTTGGGGCTGTTATAGACAAAGCTTTGTATCCTCTTCCACATCACACAGACGTACTCACTTCTGTTGGATATGTAGGCAGGGATGGAATTGTTGGATCATAAAACATAAAAGTGGTTTTTGAGCATTAGTGGATTCTGCTAAACACTTTCCCAAAGTGGTTGTGCCATTCCCATGTAGATGTGCGAGATTTCTAGTTACTCCATATCCTCAAAAATATTTTAGTCTTTTTAAAAAAATTTTTTGAGACAGGGTCTCACTTTTGTAGCTCAGGCTGGCCCTGACCTCAGTCTCAAACGCGCAGCAATCCTCCTGCCTCTGCCTCCCGAGTGCTGGGATTACAGACGTGAGCCACCACGCCCGGCACTGTGGTATATGGTTCTGATTGCTGCTGGATGTGAGTCTCCCACCATTGTATGTGGTTACCTAGGATCGAATCCAGGTCCTTGTACTTGCAAGGCTGGTGCTGGAACCGCTGAAAAAAATCCTTGGCCCCAATTTAGTCTTTTTAATGTTAGCTGTTTTGGTGAGTATGAAGTGATAATACACTGTGGTTTTACTTTGGATCTCTCAAATGACTAATGATCCTGAATAGCTTTTCATATAATTGTTGGTTACTTTTCCATCTTCTTTTGAAAGTGACTATTCATGTCTTTCATCAACATTTAAATTGAATTTTATATCTTTTTCCTGCTGATTTTTAATGATTCCTGGTATATCCTGGATACAAGTACTTTACAGATAAATATATTTTTAAAAATCTCCCAGTGTGTGTCTTAATGGTGACTTTTGATTAACAGACATTTTATGAAGTCCAATTCATCAATCTTTTATTATGGTTGATGCTTTTTCTTTCCTGTTTTAAGAATTTTTTGCCAATATCAAGCCCATGGAGATTATTTTGCTATGTTTTCTTCTAGAAGTTTTAGTTTTAGTTTTTACATTTTGGTTTATGGATCCACCAAAGATTAATTTTGAGATATGGTATTAAGTGAGGTAAAAGTGTGTTTTTTTACCTGTATATTGGCCATATTCTTTTTCCACATTAAGTTGTAGGGAAGATAGTATCTGATGTATGGTATGTGTATCTAAATTACTACATGTTTTCTTCTTGGTACTGAAGTTCTCCAAGGAGGTATTGTCCTTCAGAATTACTGAAGCCTTGCATTTTCATATAAATTTTAAAATCAGTTTATCAATCATGTTGGAATTTGATTGGAATTGCACTGATTCTGTAGATCAATTTGGAGAAAGCTGACATCTTTAGAGAGTTTTTAATACATTAAAATAATACAGCCTACCAATTTCTAGGCTTTTTAATATTCTTTTTAACAGTGCTTTGCACCCTTCAATAGTGAGGTCATATTTCATAAGATTACATATTTCATAAGACATATTCATAAGATATTCATATTCATACATACTTCATAAGATTTATTCCTAAAATCAATTTTTAAAAATATTTATTCTTGGGTAGTTGATCTTTTTTATGCTCTTGTCCATGGTTGAATTCAGGACCTTGAGCTTCCTAGGCAGGCACTGGAACCACTGAGCTAAATCTCCAGCCCTACATTGATTGATTTTTAAATGCTGAACCAGTCCTGCCTTCCCAGGATAAACTCCACTTGGTCATGTTGTGTAGCCCTAATTGAATTTGCTGACATTTCATGGAGGATTTTTGTAGCTGTGTTTAGGAAATAAATTGGTGTAGTATTTTCTTCTGTTACAATGTGATTTTCAGGATTTACAACGAAGGTTATGTTTGGCTCAAAATATGAGTTTTTTGCTTTTTTTTCTGTTTCCTGGGGAATGTTTGAATAAGATTGATATTATTTTCTTCCTTAAATTTTGGAAGAATTCACCTTAAAGCCTTTGTTGGGAAAAAGTTGGCTTCAGCCCCTGTATCCATGCACAAGAGAGAAGGGAGGGTTTAGAGGTAATACTCAGTAAGTGAATAATTAGTGCAATTAGATTTTTCAGATTTTCTTCCCTATAAAATTTTTCTGTCTACTTAATTTGTTAGCTTTCAAAACAGGTGCTGCTATTATAGATGTGACATCCTCTCCTGCATTTGTGGCATTTTTCATTGTAAAATTGTTTCAGTTCTCTGTTACTGGGTTTGAGGCTTTTATCCTGGAATAGATTATGCCTTTTGATCATTGTAAAGCATCCCACCCTATCTTATTAGTAAGTTTGGCCTTGACCTTGGCTCCCATTTGATATAATTCAGGATATCTCAACGACAATATAATACCACACATTTTCTCAATACGCATCTTTTTAAATAAAAGACTTTAAACTACTTGTGATCATTGATGTTTCAACTTACTTTAACCATAACTGTATGTTTTATAGTTATTTGGGCTCTTTTTCTCCTCTTCTACCTTTTTGTGAGCCCCATTTATTCTTTTAATCCCAATCTTTATTCTTTTGAAAGAAATGCACCTTATTTCTATATTTCTAATGATTGTCCTAGATCTGCTATATTTCGAATGGCTATTCTAGAATCCTGTCAACACTTTAAAACTCACTTTTGTCTATCAGTACCTAGAATCAATGAAGTACAAGTCTTCCTTTTAATAAAAAAGAAAACTGTAATATGAATTCACCTGCCCCTCCCTCCTTATCACTTCCCCGAATGTATAAACTATGATATAACTTTGATGAGTTTTAATTTTTAATTATGCATTAACCATTCTTCGGACTGAGAAATTGAACTGCTAGTTTTACCTCTTTCTTACCAAAACTGCTTGCACCTCAGGCCTTCCTCTTAGATTCCTACTGTGTGTGAATGTCTGATTTAGGAGCAGATGGTTAATATAAATCAGGTACATGGCTAAATGTTGAAACTTTGTTAATAATTAAAATATTTTATGCAAAAAAGGAATAGTATTCTTAGGAGATGAATTGAGAGGTAGATTACAAATTGAAAATATATTCTTTTAAGATCAGGATACACAGTGTATCTACCATTGTTACTCTATTTTGTTATGAAATTTTATTTTTTCATAGAAATGTTTTTAATATTTTTATTAATATCTATTGTATTACCTTAAAATTAAAATAAACCTTTCCTCCTAAAAAAAAAAAAGAAAAGAAAAAGTATTTATTATTTCCATGAACCTTTGTTATATGATTTATTTCCCTATTTGATCATTAGTATGTAAGCTATTATATTTGCAATCTTATTGGTTGATCGTAGCTGTAACCCACATTGCACCTTTGTGGGTTTTGCCCCATAAAACTTCCCTGTAAAGTGCGGTCCCCAGCTACCCATTTGAGTCCCCTCCAGCCTCTCAGAAGCTAACCTTTTAATCAGTATTTTCTTGCTCAAAAAAAAAAACCAACTATAAATCAGCTTGTAGTATAATTGGTAATTTATACAAAGCTCTTAACATCATTTTCTATTCCTCATCCCTCATCCTTGATTTTATTTTCCTTTTCATATAAATTCCTGCCTTTATCTTGAATATATCTTCCTGATACATGTATGAGTCTTTGGAAATAGATACCTTGTATGTAATGTGCTTTTAATTTACAAAGTGGATGTATACTGTCGAGCTTGTTCTGTTCACTGTTTTCGTTCAGCATTGTTTTTAAGGACTTTGCTTGTTGCTGTGTGTCCATCTAGTCATGGTCCGGGGCCCTGGGAAAAGACTTCACTGTAGAAACAACACGGCTCAGACACAGCACCAGGTCCATACGGCTTTACCTTCTGGTTAGTCTGTTGAATTCTTATTTAACAAAGTGTCCTGGGCCGGGGATTTAGCTCAGTGGTTCTGGCGCCTGTCTTGCAAGTGCAAGGGCCTGGGTTCGAACCCCCCATAACCACATACCATACTGGGTGTAGAGACTCACGCCCAGCAGCAATCAGTACCACATACCACAGTGCCGGGCGTGGTGGCTCACGCCTTGTAATCCCAGCACTGGGGAGGCAGAGGCAGGAGGATTGCTGTGATATGAGTTGGAGGCTGAGGTCAGGGCCAGCCTGAACTACAAAGCGAGACCCTGTCTCAAAAAAAAAGAAAGTGTCCTGTTCTATGTTGCTTTTCATTTTTCTATTTAATTTTTTAAAATATAGGTTGCATGTAGATTGTATAGATTGTCTGAGTCCTTATCAAAAATTATCATTTTTAAAATCATACTTGATTATTAATTTGCTTGAGTGTAGAATTCTAGCCTTAAAATAGTTTTCTTTTAAAACTGAAGATATTACTTCACTGCCTCCTTAGTTCATTGTTGCCAGGGTAAAGTCAAATTCCAATATGATTCTCCTTTCTTTACAGGAAACCTGTTTTTGCTTTTTGGAAATTCATTTTTATTTTCCTTTTATCCATTGCATCTACGTGTGCAACACTTTTTATTTATCCTTTTACGTACTTGGAAAATTCTCTGAAGGATGTGTGGTTTCCTTCATCTTGGAGCCACCCTCCACCCTAGCCCCCCTGGCGAGAGAATCCAAGGGCACTCCTCCACTAAGCCCCATCCTCAGATTTTTCCTTTTTCTTTTGAGACAGGGTCTCACTAAGTTCCTAAGTTACTCATACTTACCATCCTCCTGCCTAAGCCTCCAAGCCATTAGGATTACAGGCATGCGCCACCACACATGGCTGAGAACATTTTTTTATGTCCCTCTAGATTCTCTGCATAGCCTTGCTCTAGAAAGCCCACTATTGCTGAAAGCTTTGGGCCTATCTTCTTTTCCTCTTTTCTACCATCCTTTATATTTCTTTAATTATTTTATATTATAGTCTGAGTCTCTCAGCTTCATCTTCCATTTTATGAATTAATTTTTCACATGGGCCTGTTTGTATAGAACACATTTGAGTATCATGTTTGTATATCATATTTTAAGTTTATAAAATTGTTAATAGCTTCACTTCCACAAAAAGTTGCCTTTCTTCTAGGAATGAAATAACACTTGGGTATTCTTACAGGATAATAATTACTCTATTTTAAAATTTTTGTTACTTTGTTAAACTTTTTGTAATGAATTTTATTTTATCCTATTTTTGCCCCTCAAACCCCCTCCCTTCCCTATGTATAAAAACTGTTTCTATTTTTTCCTTTTCTTAATTATTTTTTTCATCCCTTTCTTCCTTTTTTAAGGTGCTAGTTCTGTTGTTTTTTTAATTTCATCACTTTTCATTGTGTTAATTTTCCTCAAATATTGGGGGAGTCTTAATTGTTCCCCTTTTTCTTGCAGCAGCCCCCAGTCAGATTAGAATGCAGGTTCTGACGCCTGGAGTAGCTTTGCCTGCTTGTGGGGAGGGCAGGTGTTTAGACCGGCAGAGTGTGCTACTTCTCCGGAGGTTACTGCTCACACTTGCAACTGTGTCCTTTCCCCCAACAAACTCCTACTGGGTTCATTGCCTCTTTTCCAAATCCTTTGCAGGCCTTCACATGGGAGAATTATTTATGGCAGGTACCTGCTCTTCCTGATTATCACATGACCTCTCCCATTATATCACTAACATGGGAAAGGGATGGGATTCACCAGGGTAAGAGCAAGTGCCCCTGGACAGCATCCTGCCCTGCCGATGCTCGGCTTTGTCAGGCTGGACCCAGATGTGTATAGGTTCATCTCAGCCTGATGTTCCCAGAATGAGGCCATTCTGCAGCCTTGCCCTATGCCATGTGCTGACTCTTCCTACTCTCTCCTGAACTCACTGACTTTCTATTCCTACGAAGATGTCAAAAAATGTTTCCCAGAATATCTTTTATATACATGTCTCTTTTCTAAGAAAGCTAAGAAATTTCCTGCTCAGCATGGCCTCTCAGGACCTCTTAGGCTAGACAGAGTTTGCATGTTGCAGGGTTGGCAGGCAGGTTCCTGCGGCTGAGATCCAGTGAGGAGGAGAAAACAGCATGGGCGGACTGGAGCAGCAGAGTGGGCCTGGCAGCTGGGCCTCACTGGCCTGCGAAAGCCAGTGGTTTGGCTTGTACCCTTACTGCCTGGCGGGTGACACCACTGTGTTCCTTTTCCATTTCACACTGGAACTGGCCCTCGTGTGGACAGAGTGTCTGGGACCAGACCCCAACTTTTCTGGGGGTCAGTCAGTGTTTTCACCAACCTTCGTTCTGTTTCTTTTGTTTCAGAGGTTGTGTTCTCATCTTACCCAGGATTTTCAACCTCAGAGGTAGGGACTGCCTACATTATACTTGTGTACTGGAGTAGAAAAGCAGTTTTATTTTCTCTATTTCTGGTCCTGGGGATCAAACCTAGGGTCTCACATGTACTAGGCAAATGCTGTATAACTGAGCAACATCCTAAGCCCAAGAACATTCATTTTAACAGACAAAAAAAAAATGAAGACCCACAAGAGACAGACACTAGTCATGCAGAGATGCCAGAGGGAGCTAACCAGACAGGCCCTGACCCTTGTCAGCTTGATGTGTCCTCAGGTGCGGGCTGGCAGGGCGTGTTAACAGTATCTGGTATAAGTGGTGCAACCGGCCAACATGGATAGAGCTGAAAATTTTCTTTTCCAGATGTGCCACTTTCCAAAGTCTAACCCTGGTGCCAAATGCTCAGACATTCAGTTTGTGTCAGTACCAAAAAACTGGGTCTTCCCTCAGGGCAGATTCTCACTGTCCATCCTCAGGGAGACGGAGGTACAAAACTAGGTACTGATTTGTTTATGAGAAACAATATCTGCGTGAGGAATTTATACCAGTTAACTACTGCTGTGTAACAAACACACCAGTCATTAACTTCAAACAATAGCAAGGGATTATTCCTCAGTTATTTAAGTCATCCAGGTGGTTCTGCAAGACTCTGGAATTCTAACAGTATAACTTTTGCAATATTCTTTAGACAAAGCAAATTAGAAGGCAGAACAAGTCTGATAATTCTGATACTGACCAGCCCAGTTGTACAGACTCATGTTTAAGGACACAGTTCTATAGCTGCCAGCCACATTTGCTGCCCTCCCCCCCAGTCTATCCACACTTATGATCAACTACTGACTAAATTTGGGATGGTTAAGATTAAAGGCCAGATGGTTAAGACTAAAAGCACATACCTGAAATCCCAGTACACTGGAAGCTGAGGCAGGAAGATAACCACAAGTTCAAGTCCAACCTGAACCACAGAGTGAGACTGTCTCAAAAGAAAAAAAAAGCCAGCCACAGCCACATCTCCCTCTAACACAGGGCTCTCTTTGTTCCCTGCAGGGTAGATTGTACCCTCAGGTCATCTGACTTGCCCCCTGCTGCTTACCCAGTCTTGATCCAAATTGGAAGTTGCTTGGTGGAGAAGACTGCCTTGCCAGAGTGTCACCAGACAAGGCTGTGGAGGTCCCACAAAGGGCAGATGACACCTCAACTCACCCCACCCGTAGAACTGATTGTGGGTTTCCCAGTCTGTGTTACAGAAAAGCAATTTAGGATGTCAGTGACCAACACAGACAGATCTGCTGCACAGTACACACGCAGAGGAAACTGAACACAATGCCCAAGGAAGCAGCATATTCTAGTCTGAAGTTCTGAGTTTCTACATTCTTGGATGTGTCCTCAAATAGATGCTCCCAGACAGAGGTGGCGAACCTATGGCAAGTGTGCTGAAGCCGGCTGTTTGTTATCATCGAAAGCTCTAAAAGGTTCGCCATCGCTGATCTAGGACCTCTTCCTCACGTCTACCAGACCATCCATTAGTGAGCTACACTGGAGTGCAAAACATGTACATGTGTTTGAAGTTTTGAAATATGATGCTTAATTAATAGTGCTGTTTCCTTGAGGGGGAAGGCAAAGGGCAGGAAATTACATTGTTCAGGGAAAACCTAGAGTGAACTTAGAGTACTGGAGGGAAAGGTGGGCTCTATTTACAGGTGAGTTTCTGGAAAAGAGGAAAAAAAGACACTGCAGTCCTGGGTAGCTATGTCCTGAAGCTGTGATTTTCCTAACAGAATGATTTTTCAGTTATAATTTTCTCTTCTCCTTTCTACATTTTACCCCCTAATGTACCTGAAGACCACTGCTCCATTCCACTCAGGCCTCTCAGAGTCTGTGAAGGAGGGTTGAGGGGACTGAAGAAGGGAGTCACACAAGTTTCCCGACAGTATCAACAGTTTTGGTACTGTTCTCATCCATGACAGACCTGTTGGATTTGTATGGTTTCCAAATTGGCTGAGGGTGACACAAACACTTGGCCCAGAGCAGGTGCTATGCAACTGTTCATTGAATGGACAAGTAAAAAGTGAATGATTTCCTTCACAGTGCAGAGTAGTTAACAGAAATCGGAGCATTTAGTCCCTCTTAACCTAACCATTCGCCCAGCATCTACCTATGCAATAATACCCGTTAACCCCACATAATTCAAGGAATCAGTGGGTAAACTAGTTAAACATGGTTAGATCAGCAGCTTCCCTTTTCTGCTTGATCAAATGTGTCTGCCGTGAGGCAGTCTCAATTGTACAGAAAGACCATGGCCTTGCAAGTGATCCATGGGCACCAGGCCATGTCCAGATCCCCAAGCCTGGCTTAAGTCTTCAGCACGCTGTCGTTTCATCCTGTGGGGTAGGGTAACATACTGGGAGTTTGTTACCAGAGCATCAGACCTGGTGCTCATCGCTCAAGCCACCCCTGCTCTCCCTCTCCCTGCCACAGAATTTTCCCTAAACAATGTAATATCCTGTCCTTTGCCTTCTGGAAAAATTTCAGCTCATCCTTAGACAAGGCCAATTCAGGTTCAGCTGCTGTCAGGTGGAAGGAGGGAGGTAAGCCGAGCACCTCTGGTGCTTTGGACACCGGACAGTTAACTCACCATGTGACCTCACAGAGCCAAATTCTGGCCAGTGGAGACATCTGCCCTTATGATCCTAGGTGGCTTTTTGACCAGGTCTCTACAAAACTCACTCATTTCACCACAGGCCAGAGGAAAGTTCTTTGGCCCACTGGTAGCATCAACTTCTTCATCAGCCTCAACTTTGACTCTGATTTTTCTCTTTTCCAAGACAACCAAGGTATGTTCACTTCCTCCCATATTTGAAATTCTTCCTGTGAAGTCACTGAAGGCCAGGAACCAGACACTGGCCCCTCCCTTCCCGGAGCTGAGGTACCTTAGCCTGGCCCACAACAAGGTGACTCCCTGCTTTTTGACCTGTTTCCTCTGGGACACAAATGGGAGGGCGGGGTGTGAGCTGCTCTGGCCTGGAGGCTGCCCCTTCTATTCTGTGCACTACAGGTATGTGGGCCCAGAAATTCTTGGGGTGGGAAAATTATATGGTGCCCAGGCCGAGGCAGGAGTACATCCATGGAGTCATAGATATTTGTCTGACACTCACCGTGTGCCAGGCTCTGTGCTAGTCATTAGGTGTACAGCTGTGAAGTGAAGACTTACCGACCTAGCTTGTCAGCTGTAGGGAAGACATACTGTACAGGAGATCAGTGTAAGCACGCTCAGCCTTATGAAGTGCTGTGAAGAAAGCACACGATGGGTGTGAGTATCCAACCTAATATTTGGGATCTTGGAAAATTCTCAAGAAAAAAAGTGATGTCTAAGCCAAGATTTGCATAATAATGAAAGGAACTGGACATATAAAATCTAGAGGATAGATTTCACATATATTTTCCTTGTATTTTTCCAATATGCATGTCCAGTTTGATTTTCTATTAAAGCCTTTTCATTCCACTTATTTATTACTAGATGCCAGGAACTGAACCCCAGTTCTCACGCATACTGAACATGTGCTCCACCACTGAGCTCCCCTCTGTTTTTATTTTCATTCAGTTAAAATATGTTTAATTTTTCTTCCAACCCATGGGTTGTTGAGAAATCAGTTGTTTAATTTCTAAATATATGGGGCTCTTCTCAGCATTTTGGACTTATTGATTTATAATTCAACTTTAATTAAATGAGAGATGTAGTTCAATGCTAAATGCTTGCCTAGCATGCAAAACCCCCTGGTTCAATCCCTAGGTCTGGAAAACAAAACAAAAACAAAAACTGATTTAATTCTTTGGTGGCCAGGTAATCAACTTGTTTTCCAATCCAATTTATGTTCTATTTTGGTGAATGTTCATATATACTTAGAAAAAAATCTGTATTCCACAGTTTGGGTGGGATAATGTTGATAAATGTCAGTGGGAGAGGTTAGAAGTGTCACTGAGATCATCTGTACTCTTGAATGCCTGTTTGTCTCTCAGATACTGAAAACAAGGTGTTAAAATCTCCAGTCATGGTTGTGAAGGGTTTTTGTTTTGTTTTGTTTTTTTCATCACATTAGTTCTGACAGTATTCCAGATAAATCTCTGGTTTTTTGGGGTTTTTTTTAGTTTTTGTAGTGCAGCCTTGAACTCACAGCAGTCCTCCTGTCTCTGCCTCCCAACTGCTGGGATTACAGGCGTGAGTCACCACACTTGGCACTGTGGTGTGTGGTACTGACTGCTGGTGGTCATGAGTTACCCAGCCTTGTTGTATGTGTTTACCGGGGATTGGACCCAGGCTCTTGTGCTTGTGCTTGCAAGGCAGGCGCCAGAACCACTGAGCTAAATCCCCAGCCCTGCTTGTTTTGTTTTGAGGCAAAGTCTTGGTATATACTTCAGGCTAGTCTTGAATCACTATGTAGCTCAGGCTGGCCTCAAATTCATGGCAATCCTGCCTCAGTCGCACAAGCACTAGGATTACAACAGGCATGAGCCACCATGCCTGGTTGTCCAAGTATTTTTAGTCTGTTATCAGGTGCATATACACTTAGAATTGTTATATCTCTATATCAATCTTTAAAATTGTCCTTATCTCCCTCTGCCTCTTATAATACCCCTTCTCTTTGGGTCTGCTTTGTCTGAACTTAATATAGTTAGTTGCACAGTTTTCTATGCTTATGATTAGCATGGTATTTGTACTATTGTACTTGTAGTAGGCAGGAAAGGACTACTATTGTACTTGTAGTCTATTTATATCTTCATGTGAGTGCATCTGTTTACATAGCAGGGCAATAGTTGGTCCTTGCCAGGCTGTCTTTCTAGGTTCCTTTGTCTTTGGCATTCAGCCCTCCCATGTGCCTGTTCAGGGGAGGGATTTATCCACTCATGTCCCTCCCCTGCTCCCCCAAGTGGACTGCTGTAGCTTGTTACTTCATGCTTGGCGGTGCTTGCCTACCAACACTGGGGCTACGGCCCCAGTCTGCAGCCGTCTTGGGTTTCTGTGTCTCCAGGTCAGGCCTTTCTCTGTGGTCCTATTCCTTCTGATAGTGAGACCTCTAATGTTCACGACCAAGGATGGTTTTCTGCTCCTACCTCAGAGTAGTGGGTTTTCTTTTTCCCTTCCAGTGTGCCATGCCCTGTGCTAGCAGGGTTTGCTGCTCTTCCTCAAACCTGAAGACTTCGCAAGAAAGTACACTATGTGTTGTTCTTATTTTGCTACATGTATGCCTGATGCTTGATATAGGCTACACATCCAATGTAGGGAAAGAAGGAAAGTCAGATGGTGGATTGTTAAGACTGAAGGTCAAGGCATTCTGGGCATGAGCGGATTGCATTTGTGGGAAGAGGAGTTGTCCACGGTGAATCCTTCCCATGGCATTATTGTTCCCCACCCCCTTCCTCACATGCGTCCTGCCCTGCAATGCAGACCCAGCCCACCTGGGGGGAAGTAAGGCTGCTGTGGACCTAACGCTCCCCTGTGTCTGTTCCAGATTGGAAAGGAGGATGCTCTCCTGCCAGTTGCTCTCTTTCCATCCCTCTGTGAGCTCGTCTTTCACAACAACCCTCTGGTGGCCCATACACGAGGTAGAGACCCCAAACCTCCAGCCCTGTGCCCACAGAGCAGAGCTGGCACCCTTGCCTACACCGTACAGATGCCAGGCCCCAGGCGCTGCTGTGGCCAGAGCTTACAGTACTCTGGTAATGGAGGATGCTGCATCCAGTGCTGAGTGCTTCTCCCTCCCAGCTCATGCAAACCACATCGTGGGCGGTGGGCGCTGTTTTCCTCGTGGACTGGGGGGAATGGAGCTCAAGGGGGCTTGAGATCTGCCCTGGGTCACACGGAGCTCTTTTCACTATTGCGGGCTCCTTTCCTGCCTCCCACGTGGGGTGGGCGCAGACCCAGCTGCCGTGCCCGCTCCCTCTGCGCTGGCACCACATCCCCCACATGCATGCTGACCACCATGTGCAACTGAGGCATTTTAGTCCACGCCATGCACGGATGGTGGAACTCTAATCCCTGCCCACCCCCTGGACAAATTCCTTAGCCTCTCTGCCTTGGTTTCCTTGCCTGTTCAATGGTAATACTATGGCACCTACTTCCTGGGGCATGGTAAGAAAATTCAGTAAGTTGCATTGATACATGTAAAGCAGTTTGAAGAAGAATATTTCAAAGTACATGGTAGCTACTAATTATTTTATTTTCCCATCATGGTACCAGGGGTTCCTCCACTGCTAAAGAGCTTCCTCCAGGAGCGACTGGGGATCCACTTAATTAGAGGGAAAGTAGTAAAGGCTAAGCATCGTCTCTTGATACCTCAGAAACAGTCCCGGAAGGTATGATCTCCGCAGCAGCAATCCTGGCCCCAGGGAGGTACAGCCTGTTTTAACGTGCGCAGACTCACTCCGCTGTCCAATTGCTCTCCTCACAAGACCTAGAACCTCCCGTAGTATTACCTATAGTACTGCCTTCTCCTTTCCTTGCTTTATAAAATACACATGAAGCCAAAAAGGATGAGACAGACCCAGAAAAAGCAAGAGAAGCCATGGGGTCACTATCCCAGGACCAGAATACACTTCCTGTCTGCATGGTAAGGAAGTGCATCCTGGTGTGGGGAGCAGGCTGCTTCCTCTGTGACTCCAGCACCTGTTGCGCAATTTGCTTTTCAATGAGCTGCGAAACAAGCCACATCCCTCTGTCATTGAAAAATTTCAAAAAGGTCCATACAATACTTCCTTCTCCTAAGTTTTGGTTTTTCAGCACCCACAGGTTAGATCTGGCATTGTTGATTTCCAAGACAGTCACCCTTGTTAAATCTGATTGTAAGTTAACTTAGTTATAATTTAATACAGTCAGCAACTCTACAGCCTGCCTTTGTCCAACTGAGGTCTTATCTGAAGTCCTCAGAGGATAAGAACAGCATGTCAGGGGAGAAGTAGGGGGGAATTCCAAGAGTGCCCATCCTCTTCCCCTTCTGTGGCCTAGGTGGATCTAGGGATCCACCACTCCCATCTCAATGTCCCAGCCGGCTGCCGAGTACAGAATCCTCTCGCCCTTTACAGAGTACCCAGTATAGACTGGAGAATGCAGCTTAGGCCTTAAGTCAGCCTGACGATGCTGTCTGTCCCCAGTGCGGAGCTACTGCAGCAGAGCAGAGCACAGAGGCGGGGAGGAGGCCTTCCCCTCATACCTCAACATGGGCAGGACAGGGGACACAGAGAGCCTGCCATGACCAGAGAGCCAGAACACAATAGGAAGCAGGAAGCACCCTCCACGTGGGGCAATCCAGCCCCTGGGACTGTGGTCTCTGCTCAGTTCTTCCTTTGGGAAAGCGCCAAAGGGGCTTTGGCAGGGGTGGATCGAGAAAAAGCACCCTGCAGGACTCCTCTCAGACAGCTGAGGGGGGCAGGGTTACATGGTGCTCCTTCCCCACTGGCCACCACCTGCTGGCTCTTTGGGTTCCCAAAGCCAAGGCTTCCTGCTGCTGGTTCCCTGTGGCATGAGTCTAGAAGAAAAACTCTAGCTCCCTAGGCCTTTAAGTCAGAACACTGAAGTTTCACATATTTTCAAAAAGGGAGTATTTTCTTAAAAGAAACTTCAATTTATAAAATAGCCATCCTTCACACTGCTAGCCTCTTAGGTATATTTGCCCAGACCATCCTATTTGGGATTACTCTGCCATCCAGACCAGGGAGCTTTTCTCTTCTTTCATGAAGAAGGAATGGAAGCTCAAAGGATGGAACGGTATCCCAGCACACAGTACTTGGGGTCCTTCGGCTGTGCGATTGAGCAGTAAGAGTTCCCATGTATGCGGATTACATACCTTCGACCAAGAATGAAAACACCTACTGTGTAACGGGGAGGGGAGGAACTAGCCCAGCTGACACAGGGGCACAGGTGGCCTCTGGCAACAGAGGCAACAAAGGAGGGAGAGACTGCCCACAGCCTTTTGCTAGTTAAAGCAGCTGAGCAGTTCAACTGGGGGAAAATTATTTCCTTGGTCCTGAGGCTTCAGAGATTTGTCTCTTACATCTTCATGTAAAGTACACAGATTAGCATCCTGAGAGCAGCCAGTGCTGCCACCTTCCGGAAAATGCACAACCATCTTCAAATCCTCTCCTCTTGGGAGTTCCTCAGGAAAGTCAGGCTGCTGAGGAAAACCCTGATATGAAAAGTGAGGCCTGAAGGCAGATTTGTGAGTCTTGGAGCGCAGGACTGGAGCCAGAGAGTCTAAGCTTTGCCACTGAGTCACTCAGACCTTGGACAAGTCATTCTACTTCTCTGAGCCCCAGTAGCCTCATCTACAAATGTGGATATTTATTCCCTGGGTAGTTTTGAGATGGAAATAAATAAAAGATTTACGTCATGTGCAAGACAGATGATAGGTGCCCAGTGAGTGTGATTTCCACCAGCTCCCCAGAGCCCCTATCCAGTGCTCTGACTCACTTGTGGCCTGAGGCTGGTGAAGCCCAAGGGGAAGGGCTGCTGACTAGGGAACGAATCCAATCCAGTCTTTCTTCTTTAACAGGTGAAAACACAAGTGCCTAAGGTGCCAAAGCAGCTTCTGTTGCCCCATCACCCCCCGGTGCCCGTGATACGGCCGACTCCCTCCTGGGACCTGTTAGAACCAGAGCCGCCCCCTGCCGGAAGCTCTCCTCTGGAGAGACAGCGGTACGTTGAGGGCCCGCAAGGCCCCAACCTGGCCTCCAGAAGCTTCGTCCGGCTGCCTCCTATCAGCTCTGACTCCACAGTGCACAGTGAAGGGACCACATCCCGCCTGGGCCACACCGCTCGCCACCTCAGCCCTGAGCACCGATCACAGGAGGACACCAAGAGCACGGAGTCCATCTTTCTCACCCAGGTGCCTCTGCGAAGCCTGCCCTGCCCACTATTGGCAGCGTCCACAGGTTCCTGCTCAGCGTCCACAGGTTCCTGCTGAGCCCTAAGTGGGACTGCCGTGGGCAGCTGCCTCGGCAAAACTTGGGAGACCCTGTGGGAGAGCCTGGCCTTAGGCTACTAACAGGAACACCCACGGGGATGAGTCGTGGTCCTGAGGCGCGGGAAGCATCCGGGGTCTGACTGGGGTGTGGGGCTCATAAGTTCTTCACAGGAGTCCGTTGCCACCTTTGCCTCCTGCTAAACATCACCTCAATTCTGATCCTGCCTCCAGATCCTGAGACTTCAGACGACTCCGATGCTGGCTGTCCTCTAAAGGGCTCAAAGCTAATGCACCAGATGGCCAGGAACAAGCAGGAGTCAGGCTAGGGACTGCAGGAAGGAGGGATGCCTCCCCCAGACGCAGAAGGCTCCTAAAAAGGTCACGAGAGCTGGGCTTTGCAGGCTGAATAGAAGTCCTTAAGGTGAAGATAGAGGCAGAAGGACAGTGTGAAATAGGGTGCGGAAGAAGGAAATTAAAATGGAAGGTATGGGGAACTGTGAGTGCTAAGCGTCACTGCAACAGAAGGTTGGCGTGCGGGGAAGGGAAATACAGCGTAAACCTCCCCAATCCAAAAATACCTGAATCTCAAATCTGCAACTTCTGAAATGCCAACATGACCACAAGTAGGAAACTCTACACCATGAGACTGTTTCATGCATAAAGTCATTCAAAATATTGTATATATCCATCTACCCATTCAGATCTAATTCTCTATCCATCTCTTTCTTTAATCCACATGGGATATATAAATTCATACATTATAACATTTTATTTTCTTTCCTTTTTTCTTCTTTGGTGGTACCAAACCCAGGCCCTTAGCACTGAGCTGCATCCAAGACCTTTTATTTTTCGAAACGGAGTCTTGGTAAGTTCCTGAGTTGCTCAGGTTAGGCTTGATCCTCCTGCTTCAGCCTCCCAGAGTGTTCGGATTATAGTCACTCACCACGTGCCTGGCCAGTTCGTGTTTCTTATAAACCATTCTCATGGCTAAGATCCTCCATAGCTTGCCATCAAAACAAGAATAAAGGAAATACACAACACCTTCGGCTTGGTTTTAAAGACCCTCACGGATCTGTGTGCTGCATGTCATCCTTGTCTGTCACTTCACACTGCTCTCCAGATACGCCAGGCTTCAGTCTCCCCAAGCCTACCTTGACGGCACCTCTGTGCCTGTTGCTCCTCGCCCACCACGTCATCCTTTCTCATCTCTTGCAGTCTACTCTTCCCACCCACCAATCTGGGAACAGTTCTCCTGGTTCTTCAAGACTGAGCTCAGCCTAAGGAATCGCTCTGTCCAGGGAGCTTGCTGGCTCGGTTGGGGCTTCCTCTAGGATCGCCCAGAATATAGAGCTCCCTTCTGTTAACAGCACTCACCCCAGTGTTTGGTTCTTGCCTGTCTTACTGCTGGCCTCCTGCATTCCGGTCTCGTGCCTCAGATGTGCCCCAGCGTGGAGACCAGCACAGAGCTAGGGGTCAGACAGGTGCAGGGACGAGAGGGTGTGTTTCCTTCCTAACACAGGTGGGTGAGCTGCCTTCCGTCACCACTCGTGCGGGTGACTTAGAGGTAGAGAAAGACCAAAGGAGACCAATGACGGCCCCTTCCGAGGCAAAGACAACTCGGAGGAAGTTCCCATGTTCCTCCATCCCCAGAAAGTACCGTGGATATGAGGAGCTGCTGACAACCAAACCCGATCCAGCCTTCTTTGAGCCAAAAGGTATGTGAGAGCCAGGGGCCTTCTCTGAAACCCAGCGGGTCACAGCCAAGCCTGCTGTTACTGAGCCTGCTTTTTCCAGTTGCTGTGTGATCCTCTGTCCAAATGTCAGAGGCCTCTTGGGGTGCCCTCATTCGAATCCCAAGGCAGGATCCCTGTTCTTCCCTGGGCCTTTATCAGCTTATTCAAATTCAGCTGGTCTGGCCCAGCTCCCATGGTTGGAACAGCCTCTCGCCAGGAAAAGTCTGATGAACAAATCTCAGACTGAGAAGATTCCAGAGCTCTTCCTAGTCCTACTAAGCCCCAAACTGAACATCCCAAATCCTGTCTGGTTTGAGGAAAGGGAAGTGGCTTCCTCTATGAACCCCTGATTTCAGTCTGTTAAGACCATCTATGCTTCCAAAGGGGCTGACCATCAGCTGCTCTTTCCTGGGTATCAATCTCTGTAGTTGTAACCCCTGAGGTTAAGGGGGTCACTTTAGCGCAGTGCTCAACAATGCTGTTGCCATTAAGGGATGTATTCACAAGGAGAATGATGGATTTGGGGTACTGTAACAAGCATAGGGGGATCTGGGAGTGGCATCCACTTCTTGAGGATTCTCAGATCGTTTTACCCAGGGCTGCCGTGAGGCTGCAGAGGTAGGGTGGTCTTTCATCTGACCCTCCTGCCCAGGAATCCAGAAGAATGCACAAGCCCTGAGGCGGATGCTCAAGCACCCGGTCGTCTACCGCTCCTCCAAGCCCAGGCTGGACTCTTTTCAGAAACAGTATGTCCCCAAGGAGAAGAAGGTGAGTGTCCAGCCTGCTGACAGAATGATCCCTGAGGACCCAACAGCCAGAGACGTGGCTGTCCCTGGGGACGCTCTGAAGTCCCTGTTCCTCAATGCTCCCTCTCTGTTGCTTTATCTGAGATCAGTTAATCCTCCAACTGCCTAGACAGGGGAAAAGCAAGGGCTAAAGAAAAAGTGAAACAATAGAAACCTGCATAATCTCAAAGTATATTCAGTGTGAGGAGGTCAGTGCCTCAGGTGGGGAGAGGCCAAGACTGTCCATACATCAGTATTTATTGGGTGCACACAGTAATTGGAGGGAGTACGGGGTGACTTAGCGAGCGGCGGTAATGCTTTGTCGATGCAAATCTCCCATGACAGTAGGTGGGATGAGTTAAACTGATAAGGAATTTGTCCATCCCCAGGTGAAACCTTTCCCTCTTAAATATTACTACTCAGTTTGCAAAGAACCAGGATGTCTTCAGCTGAAGAGAGCCCACAGATGATTGAGGCCTCAGCTGTGACCCAAGGCAAAATGGAATCATGTTTCCGCACGCCACTGCGGGCTCCTAGGCAAGGCAACATTAGGCTTTAGACAGCTGTGCTCATACTTTAATTAGGAAATGATTTTCCCCCAAATTCATATGGAACAGCTCTCGACATTGCCCTGACTACAGGAGGTGGGCAAGAAAGGCTACACAACAACCCTGGACACTACCTTTCTTCCTTACCTTCTGCCAGGCCCCGAGCGTCCCTGTTCCACCCCCACGGAAGACTCGAGGCCAGCTGCTGGATGACCTCCTGCTTCGCATGCGGGATTCCCGGAACATCACCGAGGCTCCACTCGGTATGTCTGCCTCGGCGGAGAAGCCTGGGCGGAGCAAGTTCACTCCGCTGACGTGAGGAGAGAAGGGGCTTGTGGGAGCAGGAAGCCGGGTCTGTGCTCCGCTCAGTCTGGGTGGCGATGGACAAACAGGCCTAGGTTGAGAGAGGAAGTTGCCTAAAGTCACAGCATGTTAGAGACCTACACCAAGTAGAGGGGATTCTGCTGACTTCCCCCTACCTCAAGCTACCACAGCGTTTTTTAGACCCTTTCATCTCCTCCTCCCACTCCTGCCCTCTTTCCCCCCAGCCAGCTGGGTAAGGAATGGCGGCTTGAGTTGCACCCGGGCTTCCTTCCCCGCAGGCGCTGTATTGCGAGGCGGGGCGGAGCTGCCGCGGATCGTGAATCGTAAGCAGTACCTGGAGGCCAAGCGACTGCTCAAGGAGTTCCAGGCGCGCTACCGACAGCTGGTGCGCAGCTCTCTGCGGACTGTGTTCGGGACCACTCCGGCGCCCCCAGCCCTGCCGGCGCCCAGCGAGGGCCCACCTAAGTTTGGTCGCTTCCTCGAATTCATGGATGAGTTCTGCCAGGATCCCACGTCCAGTGACTCCAAAGGCTAGGGCTGTGCGTGTGTGCTGCCTGCCCAGCGTCCCCGTCCTCCCCAAGGCCTCTGCACCCCTAGACGCGCCTCTGCCCGGCTGGGGCCTGGCACGGGCCTCTGAGCTTGCCTTGACCTTGCTCGTTGGTTGCAGAGTGAGGAGCTCGTCGGAACCTCACCACTGGCCCAACAGCAATAAAGAGTGGGTACATGGAGCCGCTGAGTAGGCACCAGGCATTGTTCCTTGAAAGCTGGGCCAGGACCACAGTGTCACTGTCACCCTGGGGAGAGGACCTTGCTGGTGCACTCATCTCACAGGTCTCATCGGAAACCAGTCACGTACAAACAGCTGTGATAAGTGTTAGGTCAGAAATGAGGCGACGGGGACAGGAGCGGCACAGAATCTAAGGTGCAGAAGCTGGCTTGTCCATGGGCAGTACGACACAGCAGGGCCCCACCCAAGGCCTGAAGGCCCTGAAAGGTGCTTTGTCTGTGGGGCAGCTTTTTCCACAGTATTGAAGACGAGATTGCACGTTCCCTGATCAGGCAGCCAGGTTTATATGGAGTTTCCCAGGGTCCTTCCTGTAATCCAGAACACAAGCTAAAGATTAAAAACGCAAACACAGTAGGCCTGGCTCCAAAACACTCAGTGGGGTTATGCAGTCTAGCTTCCAGTAAGCAAACAGTTCTGAAAAGGAAGGCTGCAGGGTCGCCCCAGTGTTGGTGTATGTCTGGTAGGCAGCGGCACCGTCTGGAGGCCTGGATGGCAGGCATGCCGCTGGGTATGCCCTCTCATGGGCATGCCTACAATTCAGACTGTGGTAGCGGGCCTGCAGTTCCCAGGGTCTAGGAAGCAGTAGCAGTAGTGTAAGAGTTAAGGGTCCTCAGCAAGGCGGATTTCCATGACCTAAACCACACTCTCACACAGGGCCATTTAAATGTTTATACTCAGGTGTGTCCATCTTCCCCTCCCACATATTCATCACTGCATGCCACACAGCTCACACCAAGTGACCAAAGGTATGCCTTACCTATTGATACAGGCACCTAGCAGATCCAGGTCAGATATTGTAACCCACAGCAGCAGCCATGTGCAGGGAATCCTGCTGCCCAGCTTGAATTTCCCAGGGTCCTGAACCACCACCCTTCCACAGTCAGCTCCCAGGTTCCAGGTCTGAGAGCTCCCTGGCCTGTGCGTACAGCCATAAGTTCTATCAAACCTCCGGCTCTGAGGCCTGAAAGCCCCGGCTTGTCCATCCCAAACTCAAGGCAGGCAGCTCCTCACAGCCTTCCTGGTGGTGGAGACACAGTGAACATCCAGGGCCTGGCATGTTCCCTGCAAAGGCGGTCCTTTCCCTAGACCATTGCGCTGGACTGCTTATGTGCCTCAGTGTCCCACTTCTGCCTTTTCAGCTGAAAGCACAACTGCCGTCTTCCTGCACAAGTCACCCTGAGAGAGCCCTGAAGGGGACATTTGAGCCAAACACTACTTTCTCAGTTAAGGACAAATAAATCAGTTGCTTCTCTTGGACTTGCTGAGATTCTACTGCTCCTTCTGAATTTCTATCTGATTAGCTTTCTTATCATGGAGGCTGTAGCATGGTAATTATTGGCTTGTTCTTCCTCCCAGGTAACCAAATGCTATTGGTAAAGGACTTCCAAGGAAGCCAGTACCCAGTGGCTGTTCCTTCTCTAGGAAGATCTGACAGGACCAATTTCTTACTCTTTCAGCTGCACTCAGCTTGTCCTTGAATCTTTGCCAACTGAACTGTTTTTCTCATTATGGACCCACGATGCCAGGGACCATCCCAGGAGTCATGTGTGGCCAAGAGGCACATTGTGCCTCACTTCCCTGCCACCTCAGAACCCCCAACACCCCTACTGGAGGGTGAGGGAGACAGTGCAGTCTCTCTCTCTGTCAGTCCCAGCCCAGGCAGTAGGGTAGGGTGGAGGGAAACTTCCACAAAGCAACTGAACTAAGGCTAGTTGTAGAAGGTGGCATCTCCCTAAGGTTGACTTAGGCCAGGAGAGCAGAAAAAGAAATCAGCAGCTTTGCAATCAGCGGACTTCCACACTATGAAGAATGGTCAGGGCCAGAGTTTCCAGCTGGAAATGAGGACCACACCACCTGCCATGCCCAGCACTAAGGGTTTACCAAGTGGTACACAGAACAGTTGGTTAATTTAGGGACCGAGAGACAACCAAGTACTGTTCTTTCATCTCTGACTAGCTGCACTGTTCATTTTAGCCAGCCTTCTCCCAAAGGTCCCGGGCCAGATTATTTCAAAGTTGCTTCAAGTGCTGATTACCACGGATGATACTCCTAAATCTTGCGAATTAATTTCCCAAGTGGCAAAAAGATCCATGTATTCTCTGTTGGATGAAAATCTCATACCGAGTATTCTGAATTCTTGGACAATTGACCCAAAACAAGGGCATTTATAAAAAAAATCAGATTTTTCAGTATTGCCCTAATGTGCAAGGACAAGTGTTGTCCTATACTTTCCTCCTTGACTCCAACTCCTTCTTGGTTAGGAATATGACTTAGGAATGTGAAAGGCTACATGTGAGAATGACAGTAAACTGTGGATAACTTACATTAAAAGATGTAGTTGTGCACTGGGTAAATCCCACCTCACTTCCTAATCTCTACCAGCATACAGAAGGCCAAAGCGGAGCATTCCAGGTATTGCCAGCACAAAGATAGTCAAACAACACATAGTCTAAATTTATCCTATGCTTGTCCAAGACCACTCCCCAGAGACGAAAATTTAAGGAGAAACAACATTTTACTTTCATGAATTTGCTTTACTGTATTCTCAACTTGGGCCTTGCCTCAAGCAGGCAAATACACATTGAAGAATGCACTTTGGTACTGTAAATAAACAACACATCGTCCCACTTGATTCCACACCATTTCACTGTGGCAGAAGCACCCCTGATGGGGCATGGCCTTTTCCAAATCTTTGTCAAAATTATCTTTATGATGAGTTGGAGAAGAGGCAGCCTGATGTGGCAGTCCCCAAGGATCCAGGCCACTTCTCCAATTCTAATATAGACAGCAGCTTGTGTAAGTTGTAAGCACTAGACCACAAGGCAGCCACAGCAGGTTAAATAAAACGAAGAGAACAACCCATTTTCTATTTTGAGGCAGAAAGGGGAAAGGCCCTTTGGACAACTGTATTGTACAAAGAATTGAATAAACAACACATCAGGCATAAAAAGAAAAAAATTGATTAGTTGGCATTTAAAGTAATTATTTCCCCCTTGCATATAGTTACCTATTCTCTTACTAGGACTTTCAGTGCTCCATGGGGAGAGTCGGGGTTGGTGATGTCAGGTCTGACACAAACTTGGCTGAGTGAGAGCCCTGCTCCCACTGGTGCAGCCTGGAGGGAGAAGCTGACCACAGCAATCGGGAACCAGGGCCAGAAGCTATTCTTGAGCTGTTCAGGGCCGTATAGTGAAGAGTGCACTGTCTGTACCTCATATTAAATGAAATGAAGAGAAATAATCCTTGCTTAGCCTTGGTTGTGGCCATGTCTTTCTTAAAACAGAAAAAGGGAGAGAGGGAGTTGCTCAGTTTGAGGTTGCCTCTCATGTCATTAAAAGTTGCCACCTTTTTGGCAAGACCTTAAGGAACATGTACTCAAAGACAGTACTTAGAAAAAATACTGACAAAACATTGATCAATCTGCATATTCAATTTTGGCACTTTTTCTTTCATCTAATTTGATTAAACAGGAGCTCTGTATATCATTAAGTCTCTACAGAACAAATCTTCAGAAAGCTACAGTGGATGATGATCACATGTAAAGATGCATTTCTAGACCACCTTAAATGTATTCTGCCACCTCATTCCCTAGAATCTGCTCCCCACCTCTCCAGAGACCTGCTTTCTCATGAGTCCCAAAATTCATAATTAGCCATGTTTAATGTAATGACCAGGCCAAAAGACCACTCTCTTGGGTTGACAAGCAAAAGGCTAAGAAAGGTTTAAGACCCAAAGGAGCTTCTAATTTTGAAAAAATTAAAAAAAAAACAAAAACAAAAAACAAAACCCCAATGGCTCACTAGCTTTTAACCACTGGTAATTAAAATGGCAGTCATTGTGATTAAAATATTTACCTTCTCAGGATTATACATTTGTATTACACTGTGGAGCTTTTCTCTACTTGAGTGTGTAATTGGGAAATATGGGTACATCTTAATTGAAAAAAATGGTAAGAGCTATTTTAAAAAGTGCCTGCATTTGGATGTCCCCTTCATTTGCAAATCATGTTGCGTGCATAACTTTAAGGATTATTTATTCAGGCCCTAAAACACTACACATAAAATAGTACACAGGGCACTGGATCCTCATTTGTTTACAAAAAAGGAGGGGGGAAGTCTGATAGTTCCCATGCCTATTCTATCTAGAATATACTATGATTATAATGTAGCCTTTTTCTTCCTCCTGCTGGCCTTCCACTGCAAATGAAAAGCCAGCAGTAAAAAATAAATAAATGCCAAGATGCTGCCAGCTCTCCTGAGAGGTCAGGATGGGAAGAGATTAGGTGGTTACTAAAACGAGGGGTGGGCCACCTGGGACCATGTCAGCAATCTCCACCTGCCTCTTTCCTTGGTGCCTGAACTACAAGCTGCTCCTGAAGAGAGGTTATATTATTCCATAATTACTACACGGGATTCATTCTCCCCTGGTAAAATCACTTAGGGGATAGAAAGTGGTGCTATGATCAATCTCACAAATACTGATGGGTCTCTATAAAATGTTCAGGGCAGCCTACTGTTTCAGGGGTCCTAAACAAGACAAATGGCCTTTCTTAAGACCGCTAACACCCTCTCCAACCATGCACACATTCACATATATTCCACTGGACATTGAGTTCCTGAAGATCAGGGACCACCCTTCCATCTTTGTATCTCCCTGATCCAGCACTGGGTTGGCACAAATTTAAGAGCCTAAGAAATAATCTGTCAAAGGAACTGAAAGGATGAAAAGCACAGCCTCTGGTCCTCAGTGGCACCAGACAACAGTGGCAGTCCTGTGTTAGGTGATTTGCTAGTTTATAATCAGATGGCAATTATTTAAGTGCTTTAATTTCATAGGAGCATTATTGTATGGAAAAAACAAAAACAAGAGAAAGTATTTTATAACTAAGTACTTCTTTCAGGATAAAACAAATATTTACAAAAAATAATAATAATAATGATAAGGAGTCACTTAGAAAAGTTTTCCCTGGCAAGCCTCAGCCAAAAAGACTGAATCATATTTCTTAAAAAGAGCCGGTTAAAAAGGGCCAGGGGGCTGAGTGCCTAACCTCTGAATTGATGCCAACCCATCAGGCCCAGATGTCTTCTAACAGATACAATCAATGGGGCATGGAGCATGTTCCCAAAGCATCTTTCATTCTCCGTGGAAAAAGGTTAAAAACACCCTTTGGAGGATGCCACATTTCTTGGCTTTTCCACCAGAATGACCCCATCCTCCCATCTCTCATGATTTCCCCTTTAATAAGAAGAAATAACCCATATACACAAGAACAGTTAATAGGACATAGGAAGTTTGTACAATGACTTGAACATCAGTGATTTTTAAATGCTTGATCTGTGAAAAACTGTGCGTGTTACTCTGGCTAACCAGTGTTCCCCACCGTGTAGTCTTTCACCCTTGTCTTTTCCTCTCACCACTCCCCAAGGAATCCAGGCCAACTACTCTTGTGCCCAGCGGAAACAATGAAACCAGAGATGGAAATTCTTGAGAAAGAAAACGCATCTTAAAATACAGACAACCCCTTAGTGGTTTTTTTCCCTCCTCCAGAGCTGAGCAGATACAGATTAAGTCTCTTTCCTCTTTCAACTAAACAGCTCGGCCTAGATTGGAAGGACTACTGCTCGGCAGGAAGTGTGGAGAGTAACTGTGTCCCCCATCTTCAGCATCGCAGTAGGAATATGGAAGATAGAGAGTAAGCTGGACCTAGTGTTCAGAATATTCACTTAACAAGAAGAGCTTTTTATTCTGTGTATGAAGTCTAAACTTGTTGCTCCTTCTATGTAAGTTCTTAAAGTATTAATGGGAAAATATTTAAAATATATCTTTCATCTATTAAAATATTTATCTTTTTACCAAAAAAAAAAAAAAAATCAGTTCCAAATGCAATTTTTTCAAATCACTGGAACTACAGAAAAAGATGGCAAGAGGTAAAAAGAAGTGTCTTTGCTATTACCAACAAGACAAGCCTTCCAATAATATTTACTAGGATCAAAAAAGGAATACCTAAAATGGCAGTAACAGTTTTCTCTGTGGGCATTTATTAAGGTCGCCCTTCCTGTCCTTTGCAGAGCAGTGCCAGCTCCTCTATTTTGGGCACTAATATGCTCTCTTGCAGCTCTTCGAGGCCATAAGTTGTGTAGGACCTAGAAATGAAGTGGTGTGAACATAGTAATGAGGTTGATGTATGCTTTTATAAACACACATCTGTACATACGTACACACACACACACACACACACACACACACACACACACACACAGAATACATACATTCTGGTGAGTGATGTTCCCCACCAAAGCAGTCACTGGAAAGACCCATATAAATCAGTGAGGCCACTGTGTCTCACACTCTCTGGCATTTCTCTTTGGGAACTGTTTGGAGCTATGAACTGTACAAGAAAGTGGCTCTGACTACTTTACAGCGGCGCCTCGTTTCTGACTCCAAACCCTGGTCGGAAACATGCCTTCTTTCCCAGAGGTCTTTCCCATAGTCAAACAGCTTCTGACTATTTTCAGACGTTAATTTCTCTCTCATAGCTCCAACAGATGGAAGATCTGCTCTGAGAAGACGTTTCATCACTGAGTCTGCCATGGCCTTCAGTCTCTGCCTTAGGAAAAGGGAGAGGCCGGAGAAACCAGTAAGGTCCCTTCCAGTTCTAACGCTTTAGAAGTGAGTCTACCTCTTTAGATGTTTCTACACTTTGAAGACAGCTGCGGAAATGTTTTCACCAAAGGCAGCATCAGTGGAAAAACTATTCTGGGGCTACTCTAGGACAGCATACATTGGGGCAGATAAATTCTGGAAGGTTTGTTAAAATGCCAGTCACATAAGTATAGCAATAACTCATACACACACAGGGAATGCCAGCCCATCTGAGATTCCCTAAAATCCTATCTTAATCCTTACTCTCACTGAGCCCAGATGGGCAGAAGCACCAAGCACCACCAGGGATGCAAAAGACACACGGTGTCAGCTGCTAAGAAAAATAAATCCCAAAGGTCCATGGGACTGAATTTACCAGCTGCATCCAGCTAGATACCTCGTTTCCATAGTATGGAGTTTCAGCATTGCTCTTTGCCTGACTTCGGGGCAATTTGTTAGGATTTTAGATCAACATTGCAGATAATTATTACCAATGTGGAAAGTAATAATGAAGCCCCATTGTGGTTTGTCTCACAGGCTGGAACCCCTTGGAAAACAGAAGACTGTAAACTGCGGGGAGGGCAGAATTGCACAGTATATATTGGTTTATCTATCAACGGACTCTATCGGTGTTCAAGCCCGGCCAGCTCTCCCTAGGTACCCGTCATGCTCTTGGGCTACAGTCCATTTAGGTAACCTGTTATGTGTAGAAAATCCATGGGATTTGTTGTCAGGAGACCCAGTAGTCAGTCTGGGCTTTGTCACTTAGTAGAGAGAACCTGAACCTCTGCACTGCAGTTTCCTCATCTAAAAACGGGGCTAATACCACTTACAAGTTAGGTCTCTTGGGGAGACCAAACTAAACAGTATTTATGAATGTGCCCTGCCAACCATACAGCATTAATCCTATGTTATTTTTGAACAGAGAATGTAAATTAACTTTCATAGAAGCACATGCTTAACCAATTTAAGTAGGTACTGTTATTGGTGGTAAGGGGAAGGAAAAAAAGGAACATAATCTATCACTTTGGATCTTCCATAGTACTAGACTGCTCCATTTCTTTGAAAAAGATGGACTAAATTTTTATCTGCAAGGTTGATTTAAAATAACACCCTGGTGAAAGAAGTCAGTAGGTCATCAGTTTGAGAAGGTATCCCCTCTTTGTATTACCATTTCTAACTGATCATTATGCTTCTGAATGAGGCCATTCCAACTCTCATTCCAAGTGGGTACTGCCAGATGTGGCCCCAAAGCACTCAGAAAGAGAGGGAGTGTGACTCAGGTAAAGAGTGCTCTGGCTTGGGTCACAAAGAACAGAGACACAGTCACCTTGGATCTTGACTACCAAGGCCCCGGTACCTCTCAAAACCATATTAAGACAGTATTTTGCATTAAAGAAACCCAAAGTGAGAACACCCAACTCTTCAGATAAATGATCAAGACCAAAGACCTCTTAAAAATAGGTAACACTGTTCATTAAGTGCTACTTGGCCCCAGCCATGCTGCTGGACCGTAAGAGATACTGATCCACACTTCCTTTTCGGCGACTCACAGTCCGCCTCTCATTGTCAAACATGCGCTGTAACTGCAGAGCCAACTGTCGGTCCTCTTCCTCTTGCTGCAATTTCCGCTCCATCTCTCGCAGTACTGGGTCTGTTGGAGCCAGACCCACCTCACTGCTGGCTTGTCGCAGTTTCTTAAGAGAGCCGTTTTGTTCCAGGTGCTTGGTCTTACAACGTCTTTTCTGCCCCCGGCGAAGAGAAGGAAGTGGTTCCTCACTGAGGCTGTCTACCAGAACACCATTGGCCAGGTCAAAGTGATTTAATGTCTTCAGCTGTTTTTTTGTTTTGAGGACCCCACCCAAAGCATTGCTTTTGGGCAGCACTGAATTAACTGCTGATATCTTCATGGCTGTGCTTATACAGGTTTTGTCTAATTTAGCATCTGGGGTTGACCCAGGACCCTCCAACTGCTCCCGCTTCATAGAAGTCCCTCTGCTTCCTTCTTTGCATTCTAAGGAACTGGTTTCCAAAGGAATCTCAGTGCTCCTTTTCCTATCACTACTCTGTTCCTCTTGTGTTTGGCTAACAGAGGGGAAATACTCAGGCTCAGTGGAGGTGGGTCCAGTATACTCAGCAAGCATCTGCCCACCGGACAATCTTGAATTTAAAGCCACAAGCGGCTTCTCCTTGCTAGAATGGATAGCATCAGAACTTAGTGAGTCTTCCCCTGTTTCAGGGAGCAGGGAGGTGAGAGTGGCTTTGGAAAGGGTCTTTTTGATCTGTCGCTCCTGAAAGATCTGCTCCCACTTTTTGAGGATCCGTGGGCTGGCCTCATAAGAAGTCTGCTTCTGCAGGCTTCTGTTTAGGTTGCGAGGTGTTGACTTAATAATGAGGGGACTTAGCACACGGCCATCAGGGAGTCTCTTAGGAGGAGTACACGGGGAGCAGACAATGGGCTTGAAATGGTTTAGTTCTTCAGAGATGCTGTCATTGCTCTCAGGGCTGATGGAGCGCTCTGGCTTATGCAGAGAAGCCAAAGACGAGAAGGAGCTGAATGGCAGACGCTTTTCAATGGCCAAGTCAGGGGCTGAGAGACAGCGGTTGTTCTGAGTGGACAAAAGGACACCAATAATGGGGTTGGAGGCTGGTGTCATGGTTGTGACCTGAAAGAGATTAAAAAGATTATTCATACGTACTTTTTTTTTTTGTTTTTTTGAGACAGGGTCTCACTTTGTAATTCAGGCTGGCCTTGAGCTCAGCCTCAAACTCACATCACAGCAATCCTCCTGCCTCTGCCTCCCAAGTGCTGGGATTACAGGCATGAGCCACCACGCGTGGCACCATGGTATGTCGTACTGGTCGCTGCTGGTGTGAGTCTCCACACCCAGTACTGTATGTGGTTAACCCAGGTCCTTGCGCTTGCAAGACAGGCGCCGGAACCACGGAGCTAAATCCCCAGCCCCCATACATTTTTTCTTTTTACGTAATTCCTTTAGCTGGTAGAGGGATGAAGAATAGAAGGACAAACAAATGATAAAGGATGGTTTCAGCCTAAGAAATGGGGAAAAAAATCTCTCAAAGTACACAGTTTAGCAGAAACTCCTACCATTTCAAACAATAGCATTAAAAATCTGAAAGGAAAACAAACTCAGCTAGAGGTGTTAGTTTTTGTCTTTTTATGGTCCTAGGGAATAAACATAGGGTCTTCCACTGAGCCACATCCTCAGTACTTTTAAAGACCAGGTCTTCTTAAATTGCCCAAGCCGGTATTGAACTTGTGATCCTCCCGCGTAAGCATCCCAGAATGCTGGGATTAAAAGCATCTACCACAACACCTGGCTAGAGCAATAGAATTTCTCTAATGGCTCTTATATTAACCATTTGACTACCGATTTAAAACCTGCCTTCAAATCTTGTGTAGAATCCTCTCATATAACTAACATGGTATGCCTGGAACCCATTCTACTTCCTCATCTAGAACAATCTCTCCCCCAGCAATGTGCAGAGGAAGCTATAAAGCAGGACTAGAGAGCCTGCCAGGCTGTGGCTGAGATATACCTTGGCTTTTTTAGTTGGAGCTGCTCTCAGTCTGCTTTTCACTCTGTCCTGAGCTGTGTCACTGCAGCTCTGACTCCTTTGAACCTTGGAGTTTAGCTTCCTAGAAAAGAACAAAAGACAGTCAAATGAACCCAAACAGTATTTTAGGAAAAAGATGACAATCTCTTCTGCACATTCTAAGCCACTCACCAAGAAAGACAATTCCCCTGGGCAGCAACAATAGAAAATAAGTTAATTTATTAACAAACACATTCTAAGAACACACACTACCTAAAAAAAAAGGAGGACATCTGATTCAAGCTTTTATTGTTTTAGTTTTTTATGAGACAAGGTCTCGCTTTGTATTCAGACTGTTCCTAAACTCAGTCTTGAACTTAGCCATCCTCCTGGCTCTGCCTCCCGAGTGCCGGGATTACAGGTGTGAGTTACCATGCCCAGCATTGTTGTATGTGGTTACTGGGGATTGAACCTGGGCCCTTGTGCTTGCAAGGCACGCAGTGGAACCACTGAGCTAAATATCCGGCCCTCAAGCTTTTATTTCTAAAGTAGACACTACCTAAATAAGCCAAGCCAATGTTTTGCCCATGCTAAAGAGAATATTAAAGGGAAATATTAAATGTCCTTTACAAAAAAAATTTTCTTCATCACACCTGAACCTCTCCTCAGAGACCTAAACTGGTCATGAAACAAATACTGTATTTACAAACATGCACAGCAGAGCCCTGTCTCTGTATAGGGAGTCAAAATTAAATGTAGCCTCTCATTAATCCATTTTATTTGAGTTTCTGAAGGCCAAAACCCCAATGATTCAAGAGACTTTTAAAACACATGTGTCTTACTACATGAGATGTTACAACCAAAATCAAACTCCAGAGTACCCATACTGCATATTGAAGTCCACTATATGATAGCATAATAAATACTATAGGAGGTAAGTTATTATGTACCTAAGTTTCCCCAAATGTTTTCTTCTATGGATTTTGTAGATCTACTATACATTTATAACTCTGATTCACCCTAAGTTAAACTTTATGTATGGTATCAAGCTGGGGTCTAACTTTGTATTTAGCTCACACACTCTATGGGAATCTTACTGTGTTACATTCAGATAACTGTCACCTGCCCCCAAAACTATAATTTATTCTTTTTCATCCTTGTTTCTCACTCTTCAACTCTTGCCCATTCTGCTTACCAAGCATTTATCACACACTTAACATATGCCAAGCACTCACGAATGGACACTACCGAGACACTGGGAATAAAGAAAAGAATGAGACACTTCAGGTAAGTGGTGGCGAACCTTTGGTATGCATGCCATAGCAGACATGCAAAGCCCTCTGCTGGCACAAGTTGTCCCAGCAATGGAGCACCAGATGAGTTATTTTTTTCTAAACTAAAATGTCAATGTTTAGGTTTAACTGCAGTGCTGGCACTTTGCAATAAGTAAGTTTTGGGCTGCAGTTCGGGCACTCAGTCTTTAAAAGGGTTGCCATCACTGGTCTAGGTCTTTAACGAATCAGAGTTCAGTGAGGCAGACAAATCAAAACAATAAAAGTAAAAGGGCACAACAAAAAAGTATCCAGAAGATATAGAATGACATGAAAGAGCGCTGTGAAAAATCTGAGATGGAGTGAGAACAAGGAAGGTCTTTCTGTTGCTTATGCATTCTGAGGAATGAGTATTTGCCATAAGTCTAAGTAAACACACAAATATAAATTATTTTCCAGAAGTTACACAAACTGTCAGTTGTGTAAGCCACCCTGAAATAAACAGGATGGTGGCCTAAAATGCTGGTGTTAAGAGTGTACATTTTGGGTTAGGAGAAAGAGATAAAGAGCCAAGACAGGAGCATTATTTCAAATCTGTGACTTTTGAGTGTGATTCCAAGGAAAAACGACTAGGCAAAAAGAGAAAAAGATTTTCTGATCAGCACAAGAAAGACCTTTGTAACTTCCCACAGCCAGAACAGTTCTCTGATAGCTGCCCTGGCAAATATTAAGCTCAGTGTTCAGCTTAAGGCTCCCCTAAACCTTATGTTCCAAATAGTCCATAAAAATTATTTTAATACAATTTCCCTAATTAAACATACTTATTTGATATAAACTTTTGATTACAAGTTTCCAGAGTTCCGATAAGTCGATTTTGACTGTTTTTGCCAAAAAGGATGGGATTCTGGAGTTCCTTATGCTGCCATTTTTGCTCAGCAGGCAAAGTACCTTTAAAATATAAATGAGATATATTTGACACAGATGAGATGTAGGACAAGGGAAGGGGATTTTATTATCATGGAACTGCTCTGAAGCTCAAGTAGTGCTTCTAGGGATATGAGGTGTGAACTCTCACCTAAGTGCCACTAAAATAATGACTGTAAAAATACAGTATAAACCAAACTTATTATACAGACAATACTGTATCTATTTTTATTGTGGCATTTGGACAGGTAAAGAATATTCAAAATACGGAACTGGATAAATAATTCTTAAAATAAAAAGAATTCAAACAATACTGTTATGTAAAAGAAGAACCCAGGTAAATTCTTTTTCCTCATTTGTGCCCATCCACTTCTGCACTCCCAAACACACAGTACTTGGCACACAGTGAATATATTCAATAAATCTACTAGAAATGAATAAAAATACAGAATGAATATAGAAACCAGAAATGTCTCCTATTCTTAAGGAAAGGGAAAAAAAAACTTTCAACATTTACTTGGACCCCATTATATGTCAGGCTCTGTGTGAAATGTTTTGAATATATTACTTCTCATTTAATCCACACATATACCCTGAGATAAGTATCAGCATCCCCAACCTGCAGACCCAGAAATGAGGGATGTGATCCTTCCTTTCTTAATGGATGAACAATCACTTAAACCTGTTGTATCTCTCTCATTCCAAAGCCCATGTTCTCACTATTACAACATACTAACTTAACCTTCTACTCTACTCTGCCATATCCTCAGGACACCCAGGAAAGCTCGAGATGAACAGACAACGAACTCATAAACAAGAGAAAGCAGCCTTGTCTGAAAGTCAACAGGCTTAAAATTTCCACTACCAAGACACCAAATGGTTTTCTGGGACGTATAATTAGGCCAAACATACAACAGCTACAATGAGTCTGACTTCCAAAGAAAAGTAGTCAGTATAAACATCATCTGGAAAGCTAGACGACTTAAGGCTTACAAAAAGCTGATTAACAGGGTTCAAATGATAAAGCTTGATTTAAATGTTATTTACTTCATCCTCTTGATTGCTTGTTCATGACTTTGTCTTTCACATTCCCATACCACACTAATTTCTTCATCATATCCTAATGTCTAGAATACCCTGAGGACACACAGGGTCAGGAGACACACACACTCATTCACATGCACACATATACACACACTCCTGAATGAAACCAGACATTTCCTTAGGCCTTGGAACAGCTACCATTCACTCAGAAATGGGTGAGATCTTATTAGACTCCTTCCCTTATATTTTTATAACCTGAAATAGCTGCTTTGTCTATACTAGCATTCTTTTAATTTTTAAATGTACAATTTCATTACTTTAATATATATGCTGAGCTCTTATAACCATCACAATTATAAACCTTAAAAAGAAAGCCTGTGCCCTTTAGATGTTACATCAAAATCCTTCTCCAGTCCTAAACAACTACTACCCCACTTTATGTCTTACATTTTTGTCTATTTTGGACATGCACTATTATAGTAGTACCCTCTTATTTGTGGTTTTATTTTCCAAAGTTTCAGTTATGTGAAGTCAATTGTGGCCCAAAAGTATTAACTAGAAAATTCCACAAATAAGCAAACTGTTGCATTTTAAAATCCATGCCATTCTGAGCAGTGTTATAACACCTCAGGCCTTCCAGCTTCTTACTACCCAGGGTGGGAGTCATCCCTTTGTGCAGCATATCCACAGTGTGTATGCCACCCGTTAGTCATTTTGTACCTATCTCAGTTATCACATTAACTGCTGAGGCCACTGCAGTGTTTCTGTTCTGAAAACTCCCACATGCAGAAACCTATGTACATCAAAATGCCAATGCCATTCACCTCGACTCACCATTAGGAACTTTATCCTCTCACATTTTGCAAGAAGAGTGGGTAATGCACAGTACAGTAAGGTACTCAAGGAAGTAAGGAAGAGAAGAAAGGAGAAAGTGAAATCATCCTCACATAACTTACAATGCATTATACTGTGATCACAGTTTTCTTTTATGACTAGTTACTAACTTCTCACTGTGCCTAATTTTTAAATTGAACTTTATCACAGAAATCTGTATAGAAAAAAAAGCAGCATATTCAGCACTCAGCACTATGCATGGTTTTAAGCTTCCACTGGGGGTTCTGGAATTTACCTCAACTAGTTAAAAGGGGAGTACTGTACTCTTTTGTTGATAAATACAAATACTGCTGTTTTCATGGGTCTTTTGCAAAAACTCTAGCATAATATAAAAGGATTTGAGCCTCCTCAAACAGCAGTATACCTGGATAGTCCTTTACTCCTCTGTAGTAACCTCAGCATTTTTTGCAACAAGTCAAGGTATAAATGATTTTAAAAACAGAAGGAACCTTCATTGGCAGAAGCAGACACTTCAAGACGAAGATTTAAGTACAGGGCCTTTTTTTTTTGTTTTTAACTGAACTCTGACAACTCCTGAAGAGCATATAGGTTTAGAATCAACAGAGATCTGGGTCCAAAGCATTCTACTGAGTTGAGAGGTTCTTGGGGTGTGTGTGTGTGTGTGTGTTTAGATAGCTAGTCTGTTGAGGAGTGGTCTCAGTATCACCATGTCTGAGTGAGAAAGCAGGAAGTGGAGCTGTACAGTGTACACGGTGTACAATGTAAGCTAAGCTATAATACATCTGTGACAGAGGCCTCAATCTATCACAAGATGTTCTGGAGCTAAGGTGTTTATTTCACTTCTTTGAGAACTGTAACTTTCTTAGCTATTAAATGGGAGTATTAAAAGTTTCCAGGGTTAATGTGACAGTTAAGTGAAATGAGAAGGGGCGTAACAACTTCCACTTTACACAGATGAGACAAAAGGAAGTCAACTACCTCACTCCAGGTCACACTGCTACTTCCTCTCCTAAACTTCCCCGAGGCTAGCCCTGGCCTCTCTAGTTCTGCTTCTCTTCATCAATTCTAGAGACAGTTTTCCAATATAATACCACTCGATGTCTGCCTAGTTTCTGTTACTTGAGAGAAGTTTTGTGTGCCATAGTTCATTTCTTAAAGGATCTGCATTTCTCTTCACTCAAACTCAACCAGGCCTTCACTTAGCATCACTGAGTCTCTATCTCTGTCCGCATACATACACTTACACTGTGCATCTCTTAAAGTACTCCACTGTGAATCATACACTTTGGCTTATAGTATCTAGACATTAGAAAAATATTACACAGCTATGGCTTATTTGTACTGAGCAGGACATAATTTTTTCTTTTACATAATCTATAGCATAAGATATAACTAATGTATTAGAAAGCTAATGAGCAACTTCACAATGTAAAAGTTTTTTCAACATGGTCACTAGCCCTAGCCCTAGCAAAGCACCCTTGTTCCCACCATATCCACCACCAACACAACTGCCACAAAGGCCACCACAATCACTGAATATTTTCCATGACCAAAGCTGTCCTTGCCACTAGACCCACCTCCACGACCACCACCAAAGTTTTCAGAGTAACTCTGACCTCTCTGTCTACACAAATCACTAATCATCTCTTGCTTCAATAGGGCTCTCTTCACTTCAAAGCTGTCACCATTCAGTCATGATTTCTGTCACTTCTTAGTATTCAAATAATTTCTTAGGTGATACTAAGTATCTTTTTTAATGTTATCAACAAAGATCTTTCCCACAGTGGAGAGGGCACCAGTCTTGGAGAATCTTCTCAACACAGGCCTCTTTGGCTCCAAACTCTCCTATCCCCATGTACGGGCCTTGTACTCTTCGCTGTATCCACAGTAGGATAAGTGATGAACCCAAAGCCTCCGAGCACTTCAGTGTTCAGATCTCTCATTATCATACAGTCCAGGAATGTTCCCCGTTGCTCACAATGGCTCTGCAGACTTTCATCGGATGGTTCAAAGCTCAACCCTCTGGTTAGGAGCTTCTGCAGTTGTCTGGGCTCTTTAGGAGACTCTTAGACATGATGGCATTGGGAAGAGAGAGATCAAAGATCCTTCCTAGGGTGTCCATCAACAAAAAGATCCAAATAACTGTTTAATAACACTAATAGTAATAATCTAGCTCATCCAACCTTGAACAGAATTAGAAGAAAATGAACCCCGAAATACAGAATTCACAAATACTTCTTTACCTTCTTTTTCCTTCGGTAGCACTGAAGACTGCAGATAGGGGGGCGTAACCAAAAGTATTTTTCCAGCCCTTTTAGTTTTCATTTAGAGTCTTGCTAAGTTGCCCAGGCCAGGCTCAAACTTGCAGTCCTCCTGCTTCAACTCTCCCAAATAGGTGCAACTAGAGATACAGAAGCTGCACCTAGCCACAAACACTTCTCAACAATAAAGTCTAAAGTTAATGTTTTCCTATTCATTAGTCCCACTGTGGCTCAGGACAGAGTATGGGCAAGGGTAGAATAACCAAAAAAAAGTATATAAAAAAACTTCCAAAGACATAAATAATCAAAAGCACACTCTGCCTGTGCTTTGCAATTTTATGTTTCTGATTTGCAAGAGAAGAATTTGCAAGGTATTTTAAGTAATGACATAAAAATCTGCTATCCCTCTTTAAAAGAATGAATTACCAGGGTGCAAGGATATGGGAATTGGTAACAAGTAATTCATTTGCTTAACGTCGACTCCGACTAAATAGGACACTATTTATTTATATCATATCTGGATTTTAATGTGTTTGTTTTTAAGGTTATTTCAAATTATAAGATTTTAATCACAGATTTTATAAAATAATATTTATTGGCTTCAGGGAATATTTTGTGACTTGATTAAAATGGCTGATTTAATTTTATTTTCAGTGAATCCCTTTCATTTTTTTAATCTTATTTAATTTTGAAATCGTGCCTTGCTATGTTGCACAAGCTAACCTGGAACTTGCAGTCCTCTTGTCTCAGCCTCCCAAGCAGCTGATACAGCTATGAGCCTCCACTCCCAGCTGTGTCTTTTTTATAATCAATAATATATACCTGCTATAAAAGAAGGGGTTGTACATATATTAGGCAGGGACAAGTCTTAGTAAAGCAATCTTCAGCATCTCACTTTTGGAGGATGTTTTGGTAACTTTTCTTGTATTGCAGAGACAAAATACCTGACCTTCAAAATTAAATGGGGAAAGGTTTATTTAGCTCACAGTTTGTAGCAATTCCAGGCCATAACTGGTTTGCTCCAAGGCGGGGATGACAAACAGACATCACAAAGGAGAAACAACATGATCCATACAAAGTACCAAAAGTAACATGGGACCTTAACAGTGTCTTTCTGCTCCTTTTAACCGGATACCAGGATTAGGATGGTACCAAGCCAACTAATCATGTGGTTTAGTAATCATATGCCTTTAATCCCAGCATTACACACTCCAGACTCAGCTACCTCTGAAAAGCAAGCCCCACATCATCTGCATGAGGCTTTGGGAGGACATCTAACCATAAGCCATAACAGGGGCATCTAAAGTTCGAGCTCATACACAGGATGCAACAGTACCATTATTCATCATAATTGACAAAGCCATATCCATATGCTGGGTCCTGGTTATATCAATTAATCTTAAATAACTTTTATAACAATAACCATTCAACAAATGTCAAGTGAGTAAATATTCTGGGAGGGACCTCCTAGAGAGACAGATGTCATTACCTAGAGAAGGGGAGAAATTTAAAGGAAAGGAGTATTTCATGAATTTCACTCTTAGAACTCTCCAGTAGAGGAAAATCAAACTGCTCCAAAAGTATGTACACAAAAATGACTCAGAAATGGATACTACACCAGTGATCACAGTAGTAAGTAAATAAGTCATTTTTAACACTCTGAAACTTTGGTGGCTTCTTTGCATCTTATTTTTAAGTGACTAGCAGTAGGTAAAACCTTTTAGGACAGAAAGGGTCCAGGTATATCCACAGAGGCAGTAAGAAAGAGAGAGCTACCTAGTATTGACAGGAAGGAGGAGATACACCTTAGGGATGAGAGTGATCAATGCCAGTTTTAACCAAAAAAAATGTGCTTTTGTAGCACTATAACAGAAGGCCAGGTGTGGTGGCACACACCTGTAATCCCAGCACTCAGGAGGCTGAGCTAGGAGGATCACCATGAGTTTGAGGCCAACCTGAGCTACATAGTGAGTTTAAGGCCAGCCTGAACTACATGAGTCCCTTTCTCAAAAAAAAGAAAGAAAGAAAAACAAAGCAAAGCAAATCACAGCATGGCATATAGTAGCTGTTCCAAAAATTTCTATTAAATGAATGAATGGTTTCTTTTTTTCTTTCTCTTTCTCTCCCTCCCTTCATCTATCCATCCTCCTTCCTCCCATCTGGCCCTTCACTATCCACGTCCCGCATTATCCAGCATCCATCCATTTTTAATTTTTCCTTTCCTACCCAGGACCTGCAAAATCCAAAGAATCAAAAATCTTAACAACTTTTCAGTTTCCCACCCTGAAATCTATGAAGATATGGTTAGATCTAGGTATTGAAAATGAAATTGAAATTGACTTTGGTTTCACTTTCCACTAAGGGCCTTAAAATCCACAGGGAAAATTCATGGGTACTATTTTCTTCTAAAAATTCAGGTCAGTTCTTCTAATTCCTATCTGAAAACCCACTTCCTTCCTTTTTATACCTCTTCCACCTCCCCCAAAGTAGCTATAACAAATATCTTTGCCCGCAAGTCCCTTTTTATTTCACACCAACGAATGAAAAAACCCTGACTGGAGTGTTAGTCTCTTACCCTGCCAGGAAAGCTATGGAGTAGGAGTTGTTCTTCGAAACAAACGCTGAGCGATGTGGCTGTGTCATCTGGCCTCGAGAAGGTTCTTCATTCTCTGAATCTGAGAGACGCGCAAGACACTGGGAGGGAGACAAAGGAGATGAAATTATTTATTTGGGATTCCTATGGAGTTTGCCCTAAGTATAGGTTCAGATCTCTAAGTCACTTTTCTTGAGTTCCAACCTAAGTTTCCAAATGCTGGAGATCCTAATATTAAATGTAACTCAAATTTAGAATATCCAAAATCAAATTCACTACCTCTCTTCTCTGAGCTTCACTACCAGCTCTCTCAAAACCTCATTCCCATCTGTGACTGTTATTTCCTTGCTTCTAAGTCGTAAAGTCATTTGTATAGAGGTTCTGAGTACTCTCATACCTCTAAATATTTAATTCATTTATTCTTTTTATCAGTCCCATTAAAACAGAGATTATCACTATGTCTTTCACTTTTGTCAAGCAGACTGAGTCCTTAATTTGCCTAGGACCACAGAGTTAATTAGTTTTTAAATTTAAAGCATCGATCTTCAAATCCATTTTCCACTCTACTCTGCTCCTAAAATGTCTCTCAGATCTAACTCTCATCGTTCATATTCACTCACAGTGCCTTACCTTTCTCTCTCAACAACTGCAATAATATACTTAATGCTCTTGTTTTCTACTGAGTTTTTCCCCCTCAAATACTCTATCTTCTTTCACGAAGAATGACCTTCCTAACACACAAAGAGAGTCCTCTTGCTCCTTCACTTAACTGTTGATGATTCCAGGATCAAACCTGAACACCTCAGCCTGGTACAATAACTTTCACTAACCAGACCCAGCCTTCTTTCCTAGCTTTTCTCCCACCAGTTCCTACACATAGAACTTGAGTACAGCAGACTACTATCTGAGCAGACTACTTATTCTCTACAGGCACCATAGACTTTCAAAACATCTGTTCTTCTGAACACGCTATCCCCTTTGCCTAAGATGCCCTATCTGCATTTTCTACATATAAACCACACATGAGCTTCTCAGTTTACCTGAAAGCTCATTTTCCCTCTGATGGTTTCCAACTGTCCTACAGTTATCTTTCCTATCTTTTCTACTATTTCTACCTATTTTGGCCTCTCTCTATAAAGAACTCAGTACCAAGCAAAAGACTGAGGCAGAAGGATCACATGTTTAATTCCAGCCTGGGAAACTTAGCAACTTAGTCTGACTCTGTCTCAAAAATAAAATTAAAAAGCTAAGAATGTGTCTCAGTGAAAAAGCCCTGGCTTAATCCTAGTACCACTGGAAACTCCAAAACAAAACAAAGATAACTTGAAATATAACAACCCTGAATCAAAAATTTTAAAAACCACTCTGATGATGTATCAGTACATACAGCAACAGATATCCAATCCAATATGATTTACTACAGAAAAAAACTTAATTGCAATTATTCTTCCATATGAGAGTAAATTAGTGGATCTTCCAAAGGTGCTTTCTTATATAACTTAAATATATAAATAACAACCTTTGCCAATAAGTTACTTGATAAACAGTTAATGAAAAAAATTGGGGCAAGATTAGATCCAATTAAAATAATAGTCTAATGAGATTAAGTTAGACGAAGTATCTAAAATTGAGGAGATACTTCAAGCACTGTTTTTCGGAGTATATTATAAAGGTAAAGAAAATAAAAGCTTAAAGGATATCTAGTTAAGGATAAATAGATGTATAAAACTCAAATGTCAAAGACTATGTAAGTCAAAATGACAATAGACATATAGTACACACAGTACACTACACGAGTTTTCTTTTCCCTCTACTATTCCCACAATCTTTCCACATGTCTCAAAGTCTCATCACAACTTACTTTCTCTAGCTTTCTTTTTTTTTTGAGACAAGGTCTCGCTTTGTAGTTCAGGTTGGCCCTGAGCTCACTAGATAGCCCAGCTAGCCTCAAATTCAAGGCAATCCTCCTGTCTCTGCCTCCTGAGTGCTGGGATTATAGGAATGAGCCATCACGTCTGGCTCCAGCTCTAATTTGAATGCTAAATTCTTCACTAATCTTAAATGGTCACTGGTCTCATAGTTCACCTGTGTTCAGATCCATGTCACCTGGGATAACTGCTGAGTTTTGAGGCAGACGTCCATCCGAATAGTGATCTACTCACATGTTCCAGGTTTGTTTTTAGTACTAATGGCTCATCTCTTTTTTTCTGTTCATCCATTTTCTTCTTCCCTGTTTCTGTATCTTCTGGTAACAGCTTGTGGATTTGATCTTCAGAGGTTTTCTCCTCTTGTAACTTTTCTTCTCTCAGCTGAAATATACAAATTACACAGAGAGAATAAAATGTTTAGCAATTCTAAACTTAAACTATTTTACTTCCTAGTCTAGAAGAAACATTACATGGCAGTCTTATGACATTTTTTTTCCCAGTACTGAGGATTGAATGTTTTTCATATTAGATGTAAGAATCTGCTTTTAATTGGCTCTTACTAAACATATATTTCATGGCTTAAAATTTAACTGCTCTGAATTCTCTTTTTAAAAGGCTTATTTACATAAACCAAAACCAGCTAAGAATAAAAACTCTCTCCATTCCCACAAGACAAAGACAACTGCACTGGACTGGGAGATAGCAGAAATGGCCAGAGAGAGCCAGAGAAAATGGATTAAGTCTCATAATCAACAACAAAAAGACAGCACAGTTCTAATGTCTGAAGACATTTTTGACTGTTACAACTGGAGGAGTCAAGTGTGTGTGCTACCAGCATTTAGTGCATAAAGACTAGTGAATGCTGCTAAACGTCCTAGATGCATAAGATAGTCCCACAGCAGGCATGTATGTGTGTGTTATATAGACCATATATATTATATACACACCATACATACAATAGCATATAAGTGCTATTTAAAAAACAAAATATTAAATTTTAGGGAGTTTCTTGGTTTTTAGTAATGTTTACATGCTGTGTTCTAGAGTTTAGACTGTATCTTTCTGTCTCCATTTTCTCTTTTTTCACAGTTTTGGTGTGTAGCCCACACTGGCTTCAAACTTGTGATCTTCTTTTTTCCTGCACAGTTTTAGCTTTAACATTTAGTCTTTTGAATCACTTTTTAATAGTGGTATAAAAGCAGAGATCAAGAGTCACTTGGGCTGGGAATTTAGCTCAGTGGTTCCAATGCCTGCACTGCAAATTCAAGGACCCGGGTTTGATCCCTGGTAACCACATACAACAATGCTGGGCATGGAGACTCACACCCACCAACAATCAGAACCACACCACACTGCCAGGCGTGGGGACTCACGCCTGCAATCTTAGTACTCAGGAAGCAGAGTCAGGAGGACTGAGTTCAAGGCTGAGTTTAGGACCAGCCTGAACTATAAAGCAAGACTCTTTCTCAAAAAAAATAAAAAAATTTTAAAAACCTAATAGTAAAATCCCACAATAATAGCAGTCATTACTTTCAGACATAATCCTCCATGCAGAAAATTTACTAGATTCTACATAAAAAGCTATTAGAACTACTAAATGAGTTTAAGAAGGCTATAGGATAGAATGTAAAAGTATAAAAATTATATTCCTATACATTTGATCAAGAAATTAAAAATCAGAAATTTTAAAGTATCATTTATAATGACACCAAAACATAAACTAGAATACTTAAGAAAACTATGATAAAAGATCTGGCTCTTATTTTTAACTTAATATTTCAGAACTTCAGTCTGACAAAAGATTTACAAACTAAAAACTATAAAGCATTGCTGAGAGAAATTAAGCAGGATATACCATTTTGATGAGTCTGAAGGCTCAATATTAATAATTCAATTATCCTGAAGTTACTCTACAGATTTAACACAATCCCAATCAAAATTCTAGCAAGATTTTGGTAGAAATTTGCAAGCTATAAAATTTATGTGGATAATTCAAGAACCAACACTAGTCAAAATAACTTTAAAGAACAAAATTGGAAGCCTAACACTACCAGCCTTTAAGACAATAAAACTATAATAACCAATTTCTGACAATATATAGGGGATAACTTAAATTCCTTTGCATTTACTTAAGAATGCTCTATGAACTAGCATGTGGTCTATTTTGGAGAATGACCCTTGAGCAGCTGAGAAGAATGTATATTTCGATGTTGTAAGGTGAAATACCCTACAGACAATTATTAAGTCCATTTGTTCAAAAGTTTGGTTCAGTTCAAGTATTTCATTGATTTTTATTTGTCCAATCAATCTAGCTATTTATGACAGTGGAGTACTGAGGTCTGTTACTACTCTTTTTTTGTGTGTATGTGAGACAGGGTCTCCCTTTGTAGTTTAGGCTGGCCCTGAGCTCAGCCTCAAACTCACATCACAGCAATCCTCCTGCTTCTGCCTCCCGAGTGCTGGGATTACAGGCGTGAGCCACCATGCCCGGCACTGTGGTATGTGGTACTGATTGCTGCTAGGCGTGAGTCTCCACGCCCAGTATTGTTATGTGGTTACCAGGGATCTAACTGGGCCCTTGCGCTTGCAAGAAATTCACCAGAACCACTGAGCTATATCCCTGGCCCCTCGTTACTATTCTTGTTTTAGTGCTTATCTGGCTTTTCATGTCCATTAATATTTGTTTTATATAGTTGGTAGCACTGTGATGCATAAATATTTATGAATGTCATTTCTTCCTCTTGGACTGTTCCCTGTATGAGGATATATCTCTTTCACCAGGCCACAAACTAAAATCAAAATGTATCAGAGATCTAATTATTAAAACAGAGACACTAAAACTGCTGACAAATAAGTGAGGTAGAACTCTTGCAGACACTGGCATAGAGAAAGACTTTATGAACAAAACCTAAGCAGCACAGGACTAGAAAAAAAAACTCAGTAACTGGGACTTCATCTTACTAAAAAGCTTTTTGCAGTGCCAGGCATGGTGGCTCACGCCTGTCATCCCAGCACTCGGGAGGCAGAGGCAGGAGGATTGCTGTGATGTGAGTTGGAGGCTGAGCTCAGGGCCAGCCTGAACTACAAAGCAAGACCCTGTGTCAAAAAAAAAAAAAAAATAGCTTTTTGCACAGCAAGAGAAACCACCAAAAGAGTGAAAAGATAATCTACAACATGGGAAAGAATCTTTACCAGCTGTTGCTCAGACAAAGGACTGCTATCTAGAGTATACAAAGAACTTAAAAAAATCAGCACCCCCTGAATTTAAAAACTCAATTCAAAAATGGGCATCCATTTTTCAGATGAAGAAATACAAGCAGCAAAGAAACATATGAAGAAATGTTCAACATTGCTGGTCATTCAAGAGATGCAAATGAAAACTACACTGAGATTCTATTTCACTCCAGAAAGAACGGCTGCTATTACAAAATCAACCAACAAATGCTGGCAGGGCTGTGGGAAGAAAGGAACCCTTCTCCATTGTTGGTGGGAATGTAGACTGATGCAATCAATATGGACATCAGTGTGGAGATTCCTTAAAAAACTAGGACTTGAGGTTTCATTTGACCCAGCTAAGTATATACATAAAAGAGTTAAAAAGAATCATACCATGGCAATATATGTACACCAATGTTAATTGCAGTTCAGTATGTGATAGCTAAATCTTGGAAACAGCTGGATAAAGATGTAGATTTTCCACAGAATGGAATACTCAGCCATAAAGAAGATAAATTTCAGTTATTTATACTCAAATGGATGTACCTTGAGGACACAGTCATAAGTGAAATAAGTAGGACACAGATGTGTAAGTAGTATATCTTTTCTCTTGCATGAAAAGCCATAGTATAAATGAATGCCAAAATGCATGATAGGTAATGTGAAATAGGAAGAAAATATGCAAAATTAAATGAAAAAGGTGGGTAGAATATTCAAATTCAAATGTTCAAAATTAAATGAAAAAGGTGGAAAATAAAAGAAGGAAAGAAAAAATGATGGTAAAAAAAGGAAACAAAGTTTATGGATATAGGGGATGGGAGTTATAGGGAGGGCAGGGGAAAGGGGGAAAATAAGATTCAAGATGTGTCATGTACAGGTACAAGTCCTCTATATTAAATATGATCATACTGTGTGTATGGAATGTACCAATAAAATCAAATTTTTAAAAAATTATAATAACCAAAGTAGTATGAAATTGGTATAAAATAAACAGATCAATGAGACAGACCAAAAGCACAGTCTAGGAATGAAACAATTTTTGATAAAGCTATAAACAATCCAGTGGAGAAAGTACAGTTTTTCAATAAATTGGTGTTAGAATAACTGAGATACCCAAATGTATCCTACACTATATACAAATAAACAGTAACTCAGATTGATCATCGACTTAACATAAAATGCAAAACTACACTACTTCATAGGAAAGAATAGGAGAAAATCTTGAGATACAACACTAAGATCACAATTTATAAAAATAAAAATGTATTAACTAAAGTTCATCATAAGTAAAAATCTCTAGGGCCAAGGATTTAATTCAGTAGTTCCAGTGCCAGCCTCACAAGTACAAGGTCCTGAGTTCAATCCCTAGTATAAAAAAAAATTTATTTTTTAATCTCTGCTCTTCAAAAACATTCTATTGCAGTAATATGTGCACCTGTGTTTACAGGAGCACAATTTATAATAGCTAAATCTTGGAGGGGGTCTAAAAGTCCATTTACAGATTCACAGTTAAGGAAAATGTGCTATTTACACACAATGGAGTATTATTCTGCCATAAATCATCTGTAGAAAAAGATATACCTTAAGATTATAATTTTAATTGAAATAAGCAAGGCACACAAACTTAAATATGCCATGATTTCTCTTGAACAAAAAACCCTAAGTATAGGGCTGAGGAGTTAGCTCAGTGGTTCTGGCACCTGTCTTGCAAGCGCAAGGACTTGGGTTTGATTCCCCAGTAACTACAAACAATACTGGGTGTGGGGGTGTGGAGACTCACACCCAGCAGCAATCAGTACCACATACCGCAGTGTCGGGCGTGGAGGCTCACGCCTGTAATCCCAGCACTCGGGAGGCAGAGGCAGGAGGATTGCTGTGATGTGAGCTGGAGGCTGAGCTCAGGGCCAGCCTGAACTACAAAATGAGGCCCTGTCTCAAAAAAAAAAAAAAAAAAAAAAAACCCTAAGTATAAAGAAAGAGTAAAATAAAGATAGATAACAGAGAGTAGCAGATGGATCTTTCTCAAAGGGGAAAGAAATCAAGAGATGGAGAGTAGGGAGGAGGGAAAAGAAAGGGGATGAAAAAGGGAATTGAGATGTGTTATGTACATGTGTCAACTCCACACAAGAGATGGAAACGTTATGTACTCCAAACATGTACTAATAAAGAAAATGACCTGAAAAAAAAAATCAAAGAAAAACATAGGAGAGCAATTCATCGAGAATAATCATAAGACTACAAGAAAGTAAAAAATAAGATGAAGACTAAAAAAAAATATTTGCAAAGAATACAAGTGACTTATATTCAGGATATATAATGATCTCTCAAAATTCAAAAACAAAAAATGAATAACTCAGTTTTTAGAACAGCAAAAGATCTGAACAGCTCTAACACCAAAGAAATTTATGTAAGGCAAACAAACATGAAAAGATGCTTAACATCACTAGTCATAAGAGAAATGTGAATCAAAACCATAATGATATGCCAATTCATACCTCGTAGGACAATTCTAATAAAAAAAAAATTTTTACATGTAACAAGTTTTTTAACTGAGACATGGAAAAATTAAGTAGTTTGTTTAAATTCATACACTAGTAAACGCAGAAGTAGGATCAGAACTCAGGCAGTTGGCCCTTAATTACTACAATACTGCCTCTTGGTTTTAGTGAATACCTATATTTTTTAAAATGTGAGATAAACAAAGTTAACACACAAACAGCAAATAATACCTTAAACTCACAAATTGAACTGAAAAAAATATAATCAAGTTCCCAATTTCAAAGCAAACAACACTGAAAACAGATTATTTATGAGTTTTTACACAAATTTGGCCAGCAATAGGAATTTTAAAAATCAGTTTATCTCTGTAAATATTTTTATATTTTTGTACACCTTTTGTAACTATTGAATGGCCTTGGTTTTAGGGAAAATACCTAATACATTGAGAAATTACAATGATATTTCCTGTAGTTCTATATAGCTATTAAAAATCTGACCTGGATCATTATTTGATATAAAATATATCAAATGATGCTAAAAGGAAGATCAAGATTATGAAAAGAGCTTGTATAACTTGATATTAAATCTATATTTTAACCCTTAAGCCTAGATTTATGAAAATCATTTTAAATATGGCAAGTAGGTAGCAAAATTGAAATGAATTTTTCCCTATCTTTGTGTGTGTGTGTGTGTGTGTGTGTGTGTGTGTGTGTGTGTGTGTGGTAAAAGGGATCAAAGTCAGGACCTTGTGCTTCCTGAGCAGGTGCAGTGCCCCTGAGCTAAATCCCTGCCCTTCACTACCTTTTTTTATAACTGATCTTTTTTTGTTGCTTTTTATAATTTACAAAATTGCACAATAAGTTTACTTTTACAAGTGGGGAAAATAAAACTATTCTAATTTATTTAAAGCCCCATTAATCAGATATTTTCACAAAATAATTCACTTTGTATAAGACACAAAATAGCTGCAGTTGCTTCTGGAAGATTCCCATGCTTGGTTTGCAAGTGGCACTGACAGGATTTTATTTACATTATTCACTAAAATTTAATCACAATTATATGAGTATCACGATCTTATAATTATTAATACTCCCACCCATAAATATAAAAATGATAAGCAAAACTCAAACTTGTGGTCCTCTTGCCTCAGCTCTCAGTGCTGGGGTAAAGACATGCACTACTATGTCCGGCTCTAATTAAATTTAATCATGGTTTGAATTTTCCCAAGTTGGCTCTTTTCCCTAAAAAGTATATTATTCTTCATCTGGGGAGTTGTAAACACCAAACATCATGTCTAATATTCTCAGACTTTGAGCACCCAATAGTTAACTGTTTTTCCTTCATGTAGTTAAAATTAAAATTTGATCTTCTGAGTTTTCCTTTCTCCACTGTACATTTTACTTGTTTTTAGAGATATATTGAGATTCTGTGCCTATTTTTTTGTTCTCTAAAGAGGCGTGCCAGCACATGCCAAAAGTGGATGTTTCTTCAAAAATTACATATTTTAAAAGAAGAAAAAATAGCAACTAGTGTACCGAAAAGAACCTCAGAAGTCTTAAAATTCATCTATTCTATCATGAGCAAGCTGTACATCCTCAGATCACCTCTCATAAAAGCAGCTTTTAAAACTAGATGATTAATTGAATAAGTATTCTGTCAACAACCAAAAGCAACGGCATGGTGGAGGTAAAGAGACTAAAACAGATTATCTTGATAGATTTTATAGTCTAATAGGAAAAATAACATTTTAAACTAAGCCAACTTCTCCTGTGATCAACTATTTCTATAATGTGGGATTTTAAACTTTCTAGGTAAATACAATCTCTTCAAATTTTTTAAAAAGTCAAAGCCAGATATAGTGGCCATGTCTATTATCCCAACACTCAGGAAGCTGAGGCATTAGGTGCACAGCTTTGGAGGCCAGCCTGGACCACACAGTGAGGCCCTGTCTAAAAAAGTCTTGTTCAACATTCAGGTCATGATGCCTTGCACTGCGTGACGACAGACAAATAGATTTAAGTGAAAGTTTCAATAATGTATATCTTATTTTATAGTTCAAGGTAGAAAGATAATAAAATACTTTAAAAATATTATTGCAAGGCTAAGTCCTAAATTTACTCATATTTTTTGTTTGTTTATTTTGAGACAGGGTCTTGTTTTGTAGTTCAGGCTGGCACCGAGCTTGCTATGTAGCCCTGGCTAGTCCTGAACTCAGCAATCTTCCTGCCCCTGCCTCCCGAGTGCTGGGATTACAGGCGAGAGCTACCACACCCAGCATTGTGGTATGCGGTTATCAGTGTTAAATTTACAGGTGTGAGTCACCACGCCCAGTATTGTGGTATGCGGTTACCAGGGATTGATCTCAGGACCCTGCACTTGCCAGGTAGATGCCAGAACCACTGAGCTAAATCTCTGGCCCAAATTTACTCATATTTTTAAAATTCCCTTCACAAAAGTTAATGACTGCATTAGAAAAGAATTATTCACAGTAGTAACCCATTGACCAAATCTGATTACTCTGTTCTCTAAGGATTATGAATGACATGTTTACTATGCAGCCATAAATGGGGAGAAAATACTCCTCAAAAATGAACCAGTGATGAGGTTAAAAATAAAATGGGCCAATTTATAGAGAGCCAAAACTATTGTGGGATGGTTTATCAAAAGCAGTTTGTCTAGGGCCGGGGAGTTAGCTCAGTGGTTCCGGCGCCTGTCTCGCAAGCGCAAGGACCCGGGTTCCATTCCCCGGTAACCACATAACAATACTGGGTGTGGAGACCCACACCCAGCAGCAACCAGTACCGCATACCACAGTGCCGGGCGTGGTGGCTCACGCCTGTAATCCCAGCACTCTGGAGGCAGAGGCAGGAGGATTGTGATGTGAGTTGGAGGCTGAGCTGAGGGCCAGCCTGAACCACAAAGCGAGACCGTTTCAAAAAACCTAAAAAAAAAAAAAAAAAAAAAAAGCAGTTTGTCTATTAGTAAACCAGAGGTAAGTGGTACTCATCCCCACTACCTTTCATCTTTCAAGAGTCCTGTAACTGAAAAAGATAAATGAGAATATGCTGATTAAATGATTCTGTACTTTAACATAAAGTATTTATTATCTAACCATGTGATCAAAGCTAAGCCTCTAACAAGGTATAGCAGAAATAATAATGGTAGAAAATAAGGTCAATCCAATCAATAAATAGATTTTAAAGATAATCATCTCAAAAGACAAAGATGACTAATGGTCATTATTTTTTCATTTCAACACTCATTTATTGCAAACCTTTATATAAGAATTACAGCTAGGCACAAATTTAATCGGTTACTTGATGCCTTAATCTCAGCACTGTGCAAGGCCAAGGCAAGAAGATCACAAGTTTAAGCCCAGTCTGAGCACTTTTGGGACTTAGTGAAACTGTTTTGAAGTTAAAATAAAGAGCTGGGGATGAAAGATCATGAGTTCAATCTCCACTGTGCGCCCCCACGCCACATGCTTACACATGCACACAACTAACATACACAGAACAGAAAAGGAAGGAAGAAAAAGAAAAAAGACACCACAGAAAACATGCAAATGGCCAACAAATATAGACAGTGCCAACAAATATAGACAATAAATAGATTTAGTAAATTTAGTAACATATCAAAAGCACTGACAAAAGATTGGCAAGATATTAAGGGAAAGGGATTCTGCTTGCTGCTAGCAAAATAATAATAATAATAATAGTAATAATAATATGTGGAAACTGTGCTATGAAAACATTGTGTTAATATCCATCAAAATACAAAAAATACATATCATTTCCCACTTTCCCTTCTAGGAATTTAAACTAAAAAAACATATTTTACCTAAAGGACATAATTGTTCATATATGTTTATAAGAACTCAGTGCATCATCTCTTTAAAATTTGAGGAAACAATGAAAACGGCCAATGATAATAGAATGATTTAGTTCTGCCACATCTAAACTAGGAAGTATATTTCAGGAAAAAAATTTTTATATTAAGTGAAAAGAGCAAATTGTAGAATAAAACATATTGCTCATACTTGCAGCCAATGTGGGTATGTATATGAAGAAGAGATCATACTGCCCCTCAAAAATCTTAGTTTCTTTAAAGTATTTAGCATCATGCTGCAACATCCATGATCCTTTTTGGTCAATCTCTTTTCCTCAGAGAAAAACTTAGCACCGAGATTTCAATCACTTACCAGCTACAGTACTCAAGTAATCATTGCTACAGATTTCTACATTAGTGTGTCTCTCAATTCCTTTACTCCTTCCTTAAAAAATTTCTCCTCCATCCTTCTTTGGGCATCTGTGGCCATGGCCATACTCTAAAATTAGTGATGAGCAATAACTAAACCACTACCCAATTTAACCACTTCCCTTTTACAACTCTCTGTGTGAAGACCACCACTTTCTAGTTTTCCAGCTTTCTTGTATGCCAGTCATCTTACTTCTGTAATTCTTTTCTCAACATGAGATGCTCCAGTTCACTGACCCTACTACTCTTTCACTTTCCATCACCTCATATCCTCACGTCCCTTCTTAAATAACCTATATCCATGAGCAAAGACTACAATAAAGTCCTGTGTACACACATCATCAAGTCCACTGCATCACTTTCATACTTCTGGCATATTCCAAACCCTGGTTAAACTTAATCTATTTCTTATCCTAACTTCTGTTTTCTCCTTCCTCACTGAAACAACTTTGATTTTATTTAGCAAGCTCATGTTTCTACTAAAACATTATGCTTTTCGACTTCCTAGTAGCAAGATGGAGTCTATGATACTGTACTAAGAAATAAAGAGGAAGCTCATGGGTAGGGGGCTTTGGGGAAAGATCTCTGAAAGACCTTTCAGTGCCAATTCAGCTGGCATGCAGTCTTCTGCCCAGTTCCTGGATGTGATTCTAGACAAGCAGCAGCCATCTCATACCACAGAGGGACAGGTGCTCTTAAAGATGTCTAAACAAGCAAACAAATAGCGTTTGAATCCTGATGTCATGGAGCTGTCACTAAGCTGCCTGTCTCCTATGTTTCTATTGGTTCTAAATGGTTTCTATTAGCTGGAGAAGATACAGAGATAGTAAAATAGTTATCACAGTGAAGCAAGTTAACAAATCCATCATCTGATACAGTTACTCATTTGTTTGTTTTTATAGCAATAGCAATTAAAATTTATTCATTTAGCAGGAATTTCAAATAACTACTTGGTTCAAGTCATTATTTTGGGGTCTCTACTAGTACAGTAAATATAATTTTCTACTCTTAAGCCCATTACGGTTTATTTCCCACACAGCAGTATGAGACTTCAAAATTGAAAGTTTGTGATAGCCAAATTTCGGAAACAATCCAAATGTCCATCAACTGGAGACTAGATTAAAAAAGATGTGATTTTTTTTTTAAATGTATAAAATGGAGTGGTACTCTGCCATAAAGAATGATAAATTTGAGTCATTTATACTCGAATGTACCCTGAGGTCATATTCATAAGTGAAATAAATAGGACACAGATGTGTAAATACCTTATCATTTCTCTGGTATGAGAAACTGAAGGTGTCAATGAGTTCTAAAATGTAGGATAGATATTGTGAAATAGGAAGAAAATGTTCAAAGGGAAAAGGGTGTGTAGGGGCTAGTAAAGAAGGGAAAGAAAAAAAATTGATGCTTAAAAATAGGAAATAAAGCTTACATATATGGAGGCAGGCAGTTGTAGGGAAGGCAGGGGAATGGGGAAAAATGAGAATCAAGATGTGTCACATACTGGTACAAACCCTCAATGTTGAATGTGATTATAATGTATATATAAAATGTACCAATAAAATCAATTTTTGACAAGTCAGATTATATTACCTGTTTCCCACCATACCTAAAATAAATTGAGTCTTCCTTAGGTAAACTAGGTTTTCTTTGACCTCACACTTCAGTTTTTCACAACTTATCTTTTCCCACATCTCCCTATTACCCTTTGCTTCCATTTGTATAAAATAAAATTTCCTTAATTTTTACAGCTCTTATAAAAGATGTTACTGTCACTTAACGAGGTACACAAAACAAACAGTATAATAATAGGTTATATAACAAATTAGCAATAATGACTGGTATAGAATTAACTTCCAACTAACTTCTATAATCCTTTGATCAAGGGGAAAACTAACAAGTTACACATCCTGCAAGATCCAAAGGAAACAGGGAGCCAAGGCCCAGGTTCAAGATAAACAGCCACACAGCAACACCTATGGGTCCAGGTAGTCCTGGAGACCACCAGACTTACTCCACTCCATGCCGCAAACCTCCCACTTCTGGCACTACTGCTCCTCTACCCAAACTCTCCTATAAATTTCCCCTTGCCCAGTTTCCCAACAGCTCTTAACTAGCCCACACCCAGGCAGGAAATAAACCTCACTTGCTGCTTCATTTTATTTGGCTGCTCTGGGGGTCTCACTCACACCTCATTGACCTGACAGTTATAAATGCATTTTGCCTTATTACAGATTTGCAATCTATTAAACATCTCTGCATCTATTATCTCATTCAAGGTCAGTCTTGATTTTTTTTTATAATTTTATTGACAAACTTTTACATATGTAATTCACCTATTTCAAGAGTATAAATCAGTGATTTTTTTTGTATTTTTACAAAGTTGTGGAACACATCATAAATGAGTTTTAGAAATTATCACTCCAGTGAAATTCTTCACATCCATTTACTATCAATTATTATTCCCACTACATCATGGTCCAATGAACCACTAATCTCCCTATCCCTGAACACTTGTCTATTCAGGACATTTTGTAATATTAGATGGTTCTGAGGTAGACAATAGCTAAGGTAAAGGCTGGAGGAAGAAGGGAGAAGCTGGCTTTTGACGCTAGATTTGAGGCCTAAAGTAACAAAGAAAACACTTGGGGGTAGGGGTACTTGGAGCTAGCTTTTCAGGGACTAGATCTACCTTCTGAGTTAAACATCAGCCCAGGACCGGGATGCTAAGATCTAAATACAATGGGAAAAGGTAACCAGGTAATTTAGCTTACACACAAGTCCCCTATATGTGCCCAGTGGTCTTCTGCAACCCTTGGCCTGACTCCCAACCCTAATCACCATGTCACTGATAATGCAGACTTGACCCCACTGTGGGCTATTGCATGGCCTGATAGTTCCTTTAAGGGCCATAAAAGATCAAAACTTCCATTAGCCCATAAAGGATTAAAGTAAAGACACCCATAAGGCAAGAGTCACACCTCCGCCATGTCCTCACTCTCATCCCAAACCACAACATTTAAAGTCCCCCACACCTTGCACCCTGAAAGCTGTAAGCTCTTCTCACTGACCCACTCTGAAATCATCTTGTCTTTTCTCTTTTGAATAAATCACTAATGCTCCTCTACTCTTCTGTGTCCTGCTCAATTTTTTTTAATTCAAATTTTTATTGGTACATTATATATATACATCATCATCTCATTCAACATTGATAGTTTGTACCAGTATATAACATGACTTAATTCTTATTTTTGCCCATTCCCCCACCCACCCTACAACCCCCTACTCCCTATATACATAAGCTTTGTTTCCTTTATTACTATCACATTCTTTTTTCCCTCGTTATTCAACCCTACACCCTATTTCCTTTTACATATTTTCTATTTCACAATATCTATACTATATATATATATATATATATATATATATACTAGAACTCATTTACATCTTCATTTCCTCATACCAGAGAAAAGATAAAATATTTACACATCTATGACCTATTTACTTCATTTATGAGGATGTCCTGAAGGTACATCCATTTGAGTATGAACAACTCAGTCTTTGTTTAGGACATTAAGAACCTAGAAAGATTCCCCACCCAGTAATAATTTCTGGCTTCTTTCTCTTCACATCTTTTTGAGGATCATCTATTTGGTACCATGTACAAGTAGTTCATTCTTTTCAATTGCTGAATAGTATTCCTTTATGTGGATATGCTGATTAGAGCCTTTGCTTTTTTAACTTGAATTTCTATTTTCTAGGTTGTACACTGGATACAGGATAGCCTGAGTACTTTGGGTAGGAGAGGGTAATATATAGCTAATTTGTATTCAACTCAAGTAACACAGACATGTTTCTCCAACTCAATTCCATTTAAGTAAAGTATAATTGCCCTAGCTTCCCTGAACACTTCACGCCATTAGCTCATTTAAAAACAACTATTCTGTCCCTTCCTCTTAACAAGAAAAAATAAGTTTCTCAAGGATTCTTCTTCCTCCAGTTTTCTTTCTATGCCTGTGTTTTTACCTCCTTTTACCACTTCTTTTTGTTTTTTCTTTAAGATCATTTTCAAACTGATTGCTTTAAAATTTCTACATTCTCAAAGTTACTGACAAGACATACTAGAAATAAATAGCTGCATATTCTGAAATTTCACTTAAGACCCTGAAGTTTTTCTCATGCACTCCCTGAAAATAGTTACCTTCTACAAAGAAAAAAGTTAAGTGATTTTAAACTTCACAATATCAATATAAAAGGATGGATGCTCCAAGTCAACATTTGATAGTTTCATTTAAAAGGGAATATCAACTAAGCACAGTTTAGCACAGTTTTCCATTGTCTTTTCCCTTAACATGATCTTGCTAAAGACACATTTTTTTATTCATTACTGTACAAAATGCCACAGTATTATTATCATCCTCTTATAGACAGCTAAGTTAGATAGAAATATTGTAGGCAGTTAGACAGGTTAGTCCCTTAATAGAGTCAGGACAAACATAAAACACATTACAATGGTGATCAGAAACACATCTGTTAGAGACCAGGTGTCAAGATAAAAACTAAATGACCAGGCCTGCACACTGGGCCTAATAAAGTCTAGATAGACATCAGTCACCCCTTGGGTGACCAAACCTCCATACTCCATATTTTCTAGAAGTCTTTGTAAACTTGTTACATGACTCATTCCCCCACTGGATCTTTATTACCTAAGCAACTATATTTGCAACCTTATTGGTTGATCATGGCTATAACCCACATTGTACATATGTGGATTTTGCTCTGCAAAACTTCCCTGTAAAGTGGGGCCTCCTCCTGCCTCTCAGAAGCTATCCTTTCAATACGTATGTCCTACTGTTAACTTCCATTATTCCTAGAATTCATTCTTCAATTTTGGAGAATACAAACTCGACATATCAGACATCTCGGGGCCAGTGTTTCCAGTGCCTGCCTTGCAAGCACAAGGTCATGAGTTCAATCCCCAGTACCAAAAACAAAAAAGTCCTTTGTAATATAAGACATCTAACATCTAACGTCTAACATCCCATCTACTGTTGGGAGATACAATATTTTCATATTTCACTTCCTGTTTCAATCTTACTTCTGTTTTATGATAATGGCTGATGCAGATTAAATGGATAATTTATCTTTATAAATTATCAAATATCCACATGCAGAATTATTCCCTCATCAATTACAAAGCTACTATATTTTATTACTATTACTATTAATCCCCTGCAGTGGTAGTGAAAAATAACTCAAAACTAACAACATATGAGGTATAAGAAAATATACAGGGAATGTTTTCAGAAAAATTTATTATTCTAAAAGACATATTGCTATTAATTTTCCTCAAAATATTCTACCTCACTTTAAGCATACTTATCCCATTGTTCTTGTTACTTTCTGTAGCAGCTCTGGAAGTCTTTTTTCAAAGAGTTATTATGATAAAAAATATAGTGAACGTTGCTGTTGAGTGCCAACCAATGAAAAAGTAGGTTCATAAAATAGCATATTTACTTTATCCACAGATAGTGTATGATTTCTAGCTCTTCCTCAAAGTCAAAGTAAACATTTTAAATAGATGCAAAATATCAAGGCAGCTATGATAGAACAAGTAAAGAAACTCATGAGAAAAGATTTCCAGAACTGCCTGAGAAAGGAGCAAGAACAACGGGCTAAGTGTTTCTAGGTACAACTAAAGTGAGGGGCAGTATTCTGAGAGGAATTGATGACAATGTGTCTTTTCTGTAATAAAGTTTTAAACACTTAAAGTTTGAGTACACCTCAAACTTTTTCTATAATTCTTCAAGTCTTACTTCTTTAGGTGAGTCCTAGACAATTCATTTGAAAACAACAAAAATAAGATATAGCTAGAAATGGATATAGCTAGAATCTTCTATGGCAAATGGCAAAATTTTCTAATTAGGAAATTATTTCATTACCCCCTTAACTGACCTCCAATTGGCTCCTTCTGCTAGAGTAATTTCTAATTAGTGAAAGCAATAAAAGGTTATTCTCTCTACATGTCATTAAAGTAGTCTTTCAGGATGAGAAAAAATAATAATACAAGCATTACTAGCAAAGCACCTGTTAAATATATCAAGAATGCTTTTCTTAGTGGTTAGTTATTTGTGTAATAAGTCCTGTAAGCTACATTTTCAACTTTGAAAACACACCTAAAAAGGGGTGGTTAAAGTTTATTTCTATTATAATTCCCAATCTAACAGAGATGGTACAAAATACATAGTACGAAGAAAGACACGTTCTACACTATTTCAAAACCCACTTAACCATAATTATTTCACTTTACCTTAAGAAAGTAAATGTCATGACAATATGTATGCTATACCTTTTTCAGGCATTCATATTCCTCACGAAGTTCCCCAGGCTTGCTTAGTTTGATTGGTGCTCTGAATATAAACTCTGGAGGAAAAGGAAAAAAGAACGAATTTTTAACAAGATTTAACAGAAAACACCAAGACTATGTACTGCTTGAAAAGAACATTCAAAGCTATGGTTATTTCAAATTGAGTATTCATTCACTCATTTAGCAAATATTTTAAAGGTTACAAAATCAGGTACTGTTCTATCTAAAGGCAGAAGCGCTCAACAAATGCAGTTCTTCCAGGCATGGTGCTTTATAATCTTAGGGAAGGAACAGACAACCAAAAAATGTTTATTTATTCTAAAACTTGTGATGAAAAATGCTATGGGAAGAAATTAAATGTAAGGTGGAAGGAAAACCTTATTTTATACAGGGTGGGCTGTAGCGGTTCACTGATAAGGTAGTAAGTTAAAACACTCCAAGGGGAAACTATAAAGCTCTTAATTCGATGTTAAAGTCCTTAACTTGATATTATGTAACACTTTAAATGAGGTCAAGTAATAATCATAATATTGTATTTTTCTATTTCTCAACACTACCAAAGTATTTTCCTATAATATATGTAATCTATATTTTATATGAATATATAAATATTATATATATAAAATATGTATAATCTTGTATCTTTCAGTACGTAACCTGATTTTTTTTTAAACCAGGGATTGAACTCAGGCCTTTGTGCTTTCAAGGTAGGAACAGTACAGTACTAGCTGAGCTAAATCCCCTGTAATCCTAAAATCTTTAATGGTTTTGACCTATCTACAGAATAAACTCTAAATTATTTAACATGACTTTCAAGGTTCTCCAGAAACTGACCATTTGAACTTTCTAAAACATTTTATCTCTAAACCCTTGACTTTCTAGTCGCAATATATAAAATATATTGGCATATATTTTTTAACTTTTATGCTGTTTTCTCAACTGACATTCTGTCTTCTCTCCCTTTTCTCTGTATATATTTTTAAATATAAGATATCAGATCTACAGGAAACACACAAGACATGTTCATTATATAAATGGATGACAAAACTTAGAACAGGAATAAAAGATAAGTCTTAAATACCATCACAAAGGAGGAGAAGGTACACACTTCTACTTTCCTAAACGTGACAGTTCTTTATATCCTCTATATATTTAGTAGCCCAAATATAGTAATAAGTATAAAACTTACTGATACCTATATTCCACTGAGGTTTAGTAAATGCTCAAGAAAAGTTAAGCACCTCAAAAGGTTGCATTTTGGCATTTTGTTCTTTTTCAGTTGTCTTAACTATTTTACAAAGATAAAATGTAGAAGAACTTGGATATATTGTACTCAATATAGATGTCAAAAAAAAGACTCCAATATCTTAAAGCTCTACCAAGTACTAAATAATTGTTATGTCTTGAGTTTGAAACACAAATAAATATCCCATGACCTTCACCGACTTAAAAAAAGTTCCTGGTGACTATTTTTGCCATTTCCTTTAAGCACATTTCCATTTACCAGCAAACAGTACTTAAAATTAGGTAAAATTAATTAATGTTAAAAATAAAAAGGAGGTGAAAGCAGAAGTCTTAAAACAAAAAAGTACTGAAACGTATACATGTAAGATTCTGCACATACATTTTCTCAATGAATTTTCACAGAAACTTTATAAAGTAAGTATTATACTGTACCCATTTTGCAAAAGGAAACTGAGGAGTTAAATGACTTGCTCAAGGCTACAAAGCTAGTGTCTGACAAAGCAAGAAGAAAAGCTCTAACAGGAATAAAGAGACAAATTATATAATGATTAAAAAGGCAGCCAACTGGAGCTCAGCCAAATTTCTCTCCCTTGTTAGAAATCCCCATTGCAGTAGCTTCCCTCAAAAGTCTTCTTTACCATAGTTAATAAATATATATATATATTTCTATTTCTATAAGCCCACAACACAGCCAAACATTATGGTAAGAAATTTAACATACCACAACTTTAAAGACAGATTAGGCAAATGAAAGTGAAGTAAACATATAGAAAATATTCACAATAAAATTAATTTTTTTGAGAGAGGGTCTCACTATGTAGCTAGGTTGGCCTTGAATTCACTGTGTAGTCCAGCCTACCCTTGAACTTGTGGCAATCCTGCTTCAGCTCCAAAGTGTTGAGACTACAGGTATATGCCAATATATCTGGCTAAATTTTTAATCATATATATTTATATAAGTATGAACCTCATGAATAGACTATACATTCCTTAAAGCAAACAAGAAAAATAATTTTTTTTTTTTGAGATAGGGTCTGGCTTTGTAGTTCAGGCTGGCACTGAGCTCACTATGTAGCCCAGGTGAGTCTCGACTTCACAGCTATCCTCCTGCCTCTTCCTCCTTAGTGCTGGGATTACAGGTATAAGCCACCATGCCTGGCACTGTGGTATGTTGTACTGATTCCTGGTGGGCCTGAGTCAACATGCCCTGCATTGTTGTATGTGGTTACTAGGGATGAAACTTGGGACCTTGTGCTTGCTAGACATGTGCTAGAACCACTGAGCTAAATTTCCAGCCCAAACAAGGAATAATTTTAAATATTAGTGATACACCAAGTCATGGGCAGGTCACAAAAAGTTTCAAAGAACTGGTTTTATACAGGCTCTGCTCTTGATTTAGACTGCCATTTCATAAACCTAACTTTCTACTTGTCTGGTGACTGCATTACCCATATTCTTCCTTAGTCCTTCTTCTGGTCAAAATTGGAAAGGTAGATCTCTGTTTATTGCAACTAACAGTCAGTTGATTCAGTTTTCTATGTGGTACTTTGAGATAACAGAAAACAAGTATATAGTGAAGCTGGTTAAGAGAAAGAAGATAAAATACTCAGAATGAAAGAGAATGAAAATACAGATATCAGAGGTGTGTTTAAATCTCCAGACTATTGAAACAACCAAATGCAGTTAAGCCAGTAACGATTATCATACATATATATTTACATAAATGTGGAATACTACAGATACATATATTATCATTTTGCATATCTCCAAGTATATCCTATACCCATATCATAAATTGCAAGAATGAAAATCTTTGGGTCAAAGAATAATGTGCTTTTTAACAGGTAATACCAAATCAACCTTTCTTTTTCTTTCTCTTTTTTTTTTTCCTTTTCTTTTCTTGGTACCAGAGATTGAACTTGAGACCTTGTGCTTGCAAAGCAGGCACTGGAAACACTCAGCTACATCCCTGGCACTCCAAATCATCCTTCTTATAAGCCTACGTTAATTTATAGTCCTGTTAGTAACATATGAAAATGTCATTTCTTCATAACATTTCCAACTTGAGTGTTAGAAATTTTAACTTTGTCAATCTAAAAAGTGAAATCACACATTTTATATAATTAAGTGAAACTGAGTACTTTTCATATCATTAAAATTTCTTTCTTTCTTTCTTTTTTTTTAAGGTTTTTTTGAGACAGGGTCTCACTTTGTAGTTCAGGCTGGCCCTGAGCTGAGCCTCAAACTCACATCACAGCAATCCTCCTGCCTCTGCCTCCCGAGTGCTGGGATTACAGGCGTGAGCCACCACACCCGGCACTGTGGGATGTGGTACTGGTTGCTGCTGGGCGTGAGTCTCCACGCCCAGTACGGTATGTGGTTACCGAGGATTGAACCCAGGTCCTTGTGCTTGCAAGACAGGCACCAGAACCACTGAGCTAAATCCCTGGCCTAAAATTTCTTTCTTTTGATATAAACTGTATATGCAATTCCTTTATTCTATTAATTTCTTTCTTGATAAAGCTCTTTCTTCATAGAAAATTAATCCTACATCACACAAATAGTAATATTCTTCCTAATTTATCTTTGTGCTGACTTTGAATTTTTTTAAATTGAGTTTTTTGGTATGTCTTATATATACATTTATCAATTGAGAATTTGTACCTGTACATGATGTATCTTCATTCTTATTTTTTCTCATTCCCCTGCCCTCCCTCCAGCCCCTCCACTCTCCATATACACATAAGCTTTGCTTTCATTTATTGCCTTTTACCTTCAGATACTTTCTTTCCCTTCTTTGCTTTCCTCTGCCTACCCCCAGTTCCCCTTCTCCTTTGGAGGCTTTTTTCCTTTTTCACAGCACCTATCATACATTTTGGATCTCATTTAGACTCTCAAGTTTTACACACTAGAGTAATGATATGGTATTTACACAAAGTGTGTCTTATTTATTTCACTTATGAGTATGGCCTCAATGTGCATCTACTGAGCTATAAATGTCCCTGGAGTTTTCTTATAGTTATATTACTCAATCTTTTTGTACAGTTTCTGCATTTTGTGTCCTATCTGGAAAGATCTCTAGTTAAGATGTGATAAAGTCTGCCATAGATTCTTCTAGCAGAAACAAGATTCAACTCATATCTAATTCTAAAAAAAAAAAATCTTCATTTTTAAAATTTTTTTTTATTTTTTTGAGACAGGGTCTCACTTTGTAGTCCAGGCTGGCCATAAGCTCAGCCTCAAACTCATATCACAGCAATCCTCCTGCCTCTGCCTCCCGAGTGCTGGGATTACAGGCGTGAGCTACCATACCTGGCACTGTGGTATATAGTACTGATTGCTGTTGGGCATGAGTTTCCACGCTCAGTATTGTATGTGGTTACCAGGGATTGAACCAAGCCCTTGCGCTTGCAAGACAGGCTTCAGTACCACTGAGCTAAATCCCCAGCCTGAAATCTTTATTTTTTATACAGGAAGCAACATAAGTAACATACTCTTATTCAGGCTTATAAATAAGTCTACTATCCAATACAAGAGATTAGATATGTATTAGTGATAGGCTAGTTGAAGTGATAATTCTAAATTACAGCTGGAGAATTGGCTCTTTCTATAATGGTTCTTACTGACATTTAGCACAGTGTCTCATGAGCCAGTATAAATAATATAAAGTTAAAAACCTAATCCCTAGTAAAATCTTTTCTACTGTGGATAAAATAAATCTCAACTTCTTCTGCAAAATCAAAATAACAGTGAACATAATTCTGATTAATAATAATAACAGGCTATTAAATAAATCAAATGAATTCAACAAGAAGGAAAACACTTTAGAACTATTTCAGCTGGTAGAGTAGCATACAACACAATTCATTAAGTGTAAAACTGTCGTTGAGCATTTTGCCATGTGCCTGTCATCCCAGAGACTCAGGAGTCTCAATCAGGAGGATCACAAGTTCAAGCCCAGCCTGAGCAACCTAGCAAGACCCTGCCTCAAAATAAACCAAAAATAGGGCTGGAGATGTACTTAGTAATATAGACCCCGGGTTCAATCCCTCATACTACAAAATAAGTATTTAAAAAAAAAATCTCACAGTTTATACAAAGCTAAGCAAGAACTCACCATGCTGACTGAAACCTTACTAAGCCTCTGGTTTATTTGAAATTAAAAGGAAGGGATAAGAGATATCAATTTATATTCTTCAAAAATAGTACTGATATAAATCGGCTTAATCTTAGGATTAAAGAAGTTTTTAAGTATACAAAGTGCTAAACAGTCAATATCATTTTTTGGTCAAATAAATTTGTACTGCATTAAATGACATTATGCCCAAAAGCTCAATAATTATATAGATAGCTTAAAATACTTCACGAATACTAAAAACAGTTAAGAATAAAAAGTTGTGAATTGGTCCAATGTGACATTAACTTAAGCATTTAATCTTATTTCCTGTTTTAGAAATGCCAAGAAGGAAAAAAAATATCACTTTTCTTTCTTCCCTGTGAGCATGCAAAAAAAAAAAAAGTGAATTACTGGGTTCAAATACTTGTTCTGTCAATTACATGAAAGTACTTAGAAATGTAAGAGCTTCCCTTTGGTGTCTTCATCTACCAAAGGGAAATCAAAATACTAGCCAACCTACCTCATATGAAAGCATAAGACCATAATTAAAAGTAGTAGTAGTGGTGGTAATCAGTGAAGAATCCCTACAATAAATAAAAACTACTACTATTTAATCAAAGCACACTATATGCTAAATATTAGACACACACATATACCCACTTGTTCAAAGAAGAGCTGACATCAGGCCTAACTACCTAGCATATGCTTACAGAGTTGGCCCCTGGCTGATGCCTAGGAACTCAAATTTCAGGAGGACTCTTACCCTCCCCAACAGTTAGGAATGGTTCACTACACCTAAAATGTGTGTCAAATCAATATGCTGAAGACTTGCTCTTCTGCAAAACTTGTATACACACAAGGCAGAGTATGTCCATGTGACTGGCTCCCAATAAAAACTTTAAACACTAAGTCTCTAACAGTGTTCCCTGGCAATGTGTCCCACATGTCACATCTCCTTGCTGTGATAATTAAATATACCCAGTGGGCCTTGTGAGGGGACTAGAGTCTGGTTTCCTCCAGACTTTGTCTCAGACACCTCTTCTCTTGCTGATTTTTCTCAGTTTCCTTTGACACCAATAAATTAGAGCTGTGAGTATAACTATGTGTTTAGTCCTAAAAGTATCTCTAGCAAATCACTGAAACTATGGGTAGTCTATGTGGACCTACACACATGAGCACACACACAAGCACATCATGGTCTTAAAATCTCTTTAGGCCTCAGTTTCTACCTGAAAAATGAAAGCAATACATTAATTTCAAAAGTTAATGATTCAGTAACAATACCTTTAAAATTATTTTCTTTTTGGCTTTTGAGACTGAGTCTCATTTCAGTCTCTGCTGAACTCATTACGTATCTTAGGATGGCCTCTAACTCAAGATGCCCCTGTCTCAGTTTCCTACGTGCTGGGATTACTGCTCCACACTCCCATGATCAGCCAGTAACAATACTTTTGTCATTTTCACTTTCTACTCAATATGTTTAAATTCTGTAAACTCTTTTAAAGTTTAACATTATAAATAAAATGCTACTAGGATTTTTAAACTTATAGAAGAGTTTTATCAAAAATAATTTGAATCCTTATGAAATGTGATATTATAATCCTCCTGGATTATAAAACATCACAGATCAGAAAAAGTTCAAGAAAATGAAGGTCTCCCTTTTTAAATCAGTCTTTCCTAATGTCTCTTACTTTTGAATGTAGAATATGTATGTACTATTTAATATTATACTAAAATAACTAATATTGATCTTTGATATTGTAATCACTTACAATAAAAGTCTATATCTGCTGATGTAGGATTTAACTTATTTTTTAACTTCCCTTACCATAGGGTCATGTATCAGCTTCCCCTAATCCAAAACAGGAAATAGTGGTTAGAACACCAGAAATATTATTACACAAGTGCAACAAGAAGATGTTAAGTCAGAACCAAGAAAAATCAATATATTACTGCTTATTCCAAAGGACTTAGTGACAAATCTATCAATCCTTTCAAGAGCTATTATTGGGATTTTTACCTGTTTCACAAAACAACCACTCACTCATACTTCTTTTACTTCCGAGGGGAAAAAATGCTAGAAACTAGTTTTAAACATCACTAAAGCTAGGTGTGGTGGCACATGCCTATAATCCCACCACAGTTTGAGGCCAGCCTAGACATAGTGAATTCAAGACCTGCCTATAGTGAGACCCTGTCTCAAAAATAAAGTCACTGAAATGCTGATTATTTAGTATTCATAAATGAATCCAATGACTGAAATACTTTCTTAATGCCTATCTGAAAACTACACAAAACAGAAAGAGAAACTGTGTAAAAATCTAATGCTTTAAGAACAAAATACACTGATGGTCAATGACCTAGGTTGTGTATTATGCTAAATCTAATGTGAATTGTAGGGACAACTGTACTTCCTTATAGGTCCTTCCCAAAAAGAAGATTTTTCTATGAGGTGGGGTGACTGGTTACTAATACAGACAAACAAAACAAACTAGAGACAAACATTTTCTAACCTTATCAAATCACATGTCATTGCCAAAGAATTAATATTCAATGTAATATTAGAAAAAGAACTTCACTGAATTGTATTAGGAAGGTTCTATTTAACAATTCTCAAACCCAAAAGAGAGGATCCTTTGGTACTTGGCTATGCTTAAATTTTTACCCCTAAGTTTAATTTGTTATGAGTATAGCAAAATGAAAAAGGACTCTGAAATTACAACATCTTAAAAGACTTACTGAGTCTTAGATCTTAATTTGATTTGAAAATTCTCACTTGTTATTCATTTGTCCTTGGACAAATAAAATGTTTCTTTGAACCTGAATTTTTTCATCGGTAACAACTATATCTCATAACTAAAGCCAAGATAAAATTAATGAATTCAAAAGCTTGTAATAGCCTGGTGTGGTGGCACACTTCTGTAATCCCAGTGAATTGGAGTCTGAGGCAAGAAGAGGATGGCCAAAGTTTGGAACCAGCCTGGATAACTTAGCAAGATCTTGTCTCAAAATAATAAAAAGGGCTGTGGATGTAGCTCACTTGTAGACTGCCCCTGCATTCAACATGCACCTGAAAAAAAAGTTGATAAACTGCTAGGCATTTGGTAAATTGTTTTGCCTTATGCAAAAATGACTTATCAATATGTTATAAAACAGATGGAAAATAACATATTTTCCTTAAACACAAAAGGTTAATTTTCTGGAATCACAAGAGTTGGTTCTATATCACTCATATTTAAATACAATTTAAGAAGCTACCCATATGACAGGGTCTCTGCCCATCTCTTCACTTCATTCCCCATTTTATATTCCGTCAACATGGAGCCAAACATATCTTTCTGCCTCTACGCCTCCCCTTGAAATGCTCTCACCTTCCACTCATCTACTCCACAGCCACCTCCTACCAGGCTAAAAACAACTCATCGTTACAACTCAGGTTAAAATTCTGCAGAACATAACAATAAAATAAGACCAAATGATAAACCTGAAAAAAAGTATTTGCCACATGCATAATAAATGGATAATTTCTATCCCTATCCTCACAAGCAACACTATTACAGTAGTAGTACTTATGGGACACAGGCCCATTTATAACTCAGTTTTCATGATACCAAATGCAGAGGTGCTTTTATACCATTTTACAGATGAGAAAACTGAGGTATGACCTTCCAGAGGTTTATTTCTGTAAGTGAAAGAGCTATAACTAAAACCCAGGTAATCTGAACCCAAGGTCTGTACTCTTACCCTCTATACTAGATAAATAAATGACAGACAAATAAGAGATAGACAGGTGCCTCACAACCTCACAGAACAATGAACAATTGATACAAACAACTCATTTATACTATAGTAAAACAAAAAATCTTAGAAATAAAATACTTTTAAGTATCAGACTGGAAATAACTTAAGTCCAATAAAGAGTTGGTAAGGATATCCTTTCTCTTAAAGGTGTGTGTGTAAAGATATGCATAAAAAATTACTGCAGATCACTCGCAATACTGAAGGCTAGAAACAACCTAAATATCCTCAAATACATACGTATGTATGTATGTATTTAAATACATAATAATATATATTACTAGATGACTGGGACATCATGAGTCTATTTCCATATTGTCTGTTTTTATTCCTGGTTTGTTTTTTTGGCTGACCTGGTGATTTTGCTTACAATGCCACTCACTGCCTATGACCTCATAGGCTCTGGATGAAGTTCTTTCCTGCAGAGGCTTCAACATGTTCTCTGAAAGCAGGTAGAATGATCATCTCACAAACCAATCAGGACAGGAGCTTATTTAAGGCTGGTTACAATCTTTGCAATGCTTATAAAGACTTTTCTCTTTTTTTAATGTACTTTATATGCATAAATTTAATAAAGCTTAAGTTATTATCAGATATTTCCCCACCACTTAGAATTACTGCAAAAATCTTCCACCAAAACTAAACAGAATAGGGGACCGGGGAGTTAGCTCAGTGGTTCCGGTGCCTGTCTTGCAAGCGCAGGGGCCTGGGTTCGATTCCCCGGTAACCACATACAATACTGGGCGTGGAGACTCACGCCCAGCAGCAACCATACCACATACCACAGTGCCGGGCGTGGTGGCTCACGCCTGTAATCCCAGCACTCGGGAGGCAGAGGCAGGAGGATTGCCATGATGTGAGTTTGAGGCTGAACCACAAAGTGAGACCCTGTCTCAAAAAACCTAAAAAAAAAAAAAACTAAACAGAATACTTGCAAAACAACTACAATAGAATGACAAACACTTTTCTGTTACCATTCTTCCAATAATTCTAATGTTTTCCATATAGAAATCTAAATATGGCTATTTGCTTTAAATTCTCCTTTTCATAGAAAGAAAAGAATGAGTCATGAAGGTGAATTCCCAAATGTCAACCAAATTTTCATAATACAAATAAAACTATAAATGTGTTTATTTATTATTGACAGGAATCACCATGTACAAACAAGTATATTTTAATATTTTAAACTTTTATACTGTAGAATATAAAATAATGGCTTCAAACATACAACATCCCTTGTATTTTTTCTCCTACTTGACAACTTTGTAACTTATGTTTCCTTCTTGGATAGGACTAGAAGTATACACAGAACTTTTTTTCTTTTTTGAGACAGTGTAGGGTTGGAAACCAGAAAGAGCTACATTCCAACCTGTCATTTACTGGTTACCTACACACCCTTATTTATCTTTGTAAACATGCATCTTCATCCATAAGAGAGTAAATACCTATCTGAATACAGTTCTTAATCTCATTTAATCGTCCAGTATTATTTAGCATAGATTCTAGGGGCATTCAAAAGTATCCTATCTTACAATCCTGTCTCTCAGACTGTCTTTCCATTTTTTTTTTTTTTTTTTTTTTTTAGGTTTTTTGAGACAGGGTCTCGCTTTGTATTCAGGCTGGCCCTGAGCTCAGCCTCCAACTCACATCACAGCAATCCTCCTGCCTCTGCCTCCCGAGTGCAGGGATTACAGGCGTGAGCCACCACGCCAGGCACTGTAGTATGTGGTACTGATTGCTGCTGGGCATGAGTCTCCACGCCCAGTATTGTTATGTGGTTATCGGGGATCGAACCCGGGTCCTTGTGCTTGCAAGACAGGCGCTGGAACCGCTGAGCTAAATTCCTGGCCCTGTCTTTCCATTTTTAACATTGCTTCCCTAAAAAGAAATCTGACCCTATCATTCACCTGCTTAGTAACTTTTATTGACTTCTCATTAGCTCCAAGGTTTACATACAGGACCTCGTCTTTTACTTCAGCCACATCTTCCATCATTCTGTTAGAAGTTTTTCCTCCCCAGGCCTCACTCATCTCATGACTCCTAGATAAACCATGTCTTATCTTTACTATGATTTATCCACGCCACTTCTTTCCAGGATATTTCTTCTTCCTTTCAGACTTTCCTATTCATAATTCAAAATTCTTCATTGCTTTCTTCTTTGAGAAGTCTTTTCCACTAACTTAGACAGAATTACAGTTGCTGTCTCTAGACCCTCACAGCATTTGGCATTTATCACAGTCGTAGAATTTACTGCAATTAAAATGGCATTTATTACATGTGTTTTGTTAACTTGAACTTGCCTCTGACTCCCTCAACTTGAAGACAAGGATTTCTTATTTCAGTATCAGACAAGGCCTTTAAAATTTTTTGTGAAATGAAACCAATGAAAAGTCTAATTCCAGCACCATTTTGCACTAGGTCTTTTAAAGAATACGTTGTCTGAAGAGAGCTGAATTTAGCTGTTCTTTTCTGACCTACTTAAAGAGAGTGAGAATGGTAAAAGAATTATAACATGAAGAAAAGCCTATACAAAGTTTTGTAGTACCTTCTTCACTTCATTCAGGATTTACTGAGTGTCTAATGCATTCTAGGTATCAGATTATGTGCTGAATCCACAGTTATCATCTCTAACCTCGGGGCGCTCAGAGTAGTGCCACAGACACACAACCAAGAAACTGAAATCCAGTGAAATGAGAGATGCATAAGCTTAAGTGGTGGCACAAAAGAATAATCAATTCCTATGTGATAAAAAATTACATAGGAGCACAAGCACTTCATATAGATCTTAAAAGGTGAGTATAAATTTGCCAAGTTGATAAGAGGAAAGAGTGTTCCTGGAAGAATAATCACAGGTGACAAATAAAAAGGTTTGAAAAACACAATATATCCCAAAATCTCTAAATAAAATGAGCAGAATTTTGAGTAAGAGAAGAAATGGATGAAAGAGATGAATTTCGGAAGTTTAGCCCCAATACAGAAATAACTGTGATCTTTAAATTCCTGGATCCTGAAACCTGGGAGCCATATTTTGATTCACTAAAAAAGAAACCTTTCAAACGACTGAAACTATACAAAGAGAGCAAAAGTACAAATTCATCAGGGAAGAGGACGGAGTTTTCCTATTCAGGTATAAGATCAGTGCCTCCAGTGGTGTTCCAGATCTCATCTTCCCTTACCTCTTCACAAACTTAGTGGATCAGTTTTCTTCATTGTCTCCAGAGGCACCCTTTTCCCCCTCTCTCCTATGTAACATATATTTTGTGACTTGATATCCTGTATTTTAAAAATACTTTTGAGCTCTTGTCACTCAGCAAGCACTGACCCAGTTCTCTGCCCCTTTACAGAAAATCCCCCCAAAGATTGTCTAGATATTACTTAACTCATTCAACCACAGTTTTTTTCTTCCCCCAGTACTCTACTAAAATATTTTTTAAGTCACCAAGAGATTATTAAAAGCAAAAAACAAAACAAAATTAATACTACCTTTATTGATGGTATCACTTTAGGCTACACTGGCTCAGCTTTGTCGTACAACTGTCTTTACAGTAGTACTCTCTACCTGCTCTGGAAAAAGAGAAAGAGTACAATGTCGAAACTCAGCAGCTTCACACCACCTTCATTAGTGTGAATGATCAACAAATATTATACTTTCACATTTCCATCACAACTTATACTTCTTCTAATCCTCTAAAACTAAAACTTAGTATTTTCAGGGCTCCCCTTCACCCATAAATTAGAACTGATGCCCATTACCTGCATTATGCCAAGACAAGATAAATATATCCAGTCCCTGAAAAACTAGTAGCAACTTATAACCACACTAGAAGTGTATTGTTCCTGCAGGATATAAAAGAGAAACATTACTTCTATCAGTTAGATTTTCAAGTTCTACCCAAATCCTATAAACACAGAGTCTCTAACAGTACCCTGAATCCAAATTCTGAGTAAAATTTGTTCTATTTAGGCCAGGGATGTAGCTCAGGGGTACCACCACCTGACTGGCAAGTATAATGTCCTCAGTTCAATTCCTGGTTCGGGGTCGGGGGGTTGTTCTACTCTTGGTCCTGTACAATTATACTTCCCCCCGCCATCTTGTGTTGTATGCTCTATTTCTTTATCAATCTCCTTAAAAATTATATTGGCTGACGTTTTTTCCTTCATTTCACTCCTGTACCTACTGAAAAATGACATTTTTGTGCATTTTTTTTCTGTAAATGGCATCAAATGATACACATCTTCCTGCAACTTCATTTTATACTTTTCAAGATCTACTCATGCTAATACAATACATAAAGACCTAGTTTGTTTACTATAGCAGCTACAAAAACTATTCATCCTTTCTGTCTCAAGGACAGTTACTATTCTTTTTCCAGTCTGACAGTGTTACAAAGTCCATCACTGTGTGTATAAATGCATATGTTTTATACATATCTTAAGTTTTCCTAAGGCAAACATCTATTAACGGCTGGGCTGGGGATTTAACTCAAACTGTACCGCACCTGCCTTGGAAGCACCAGGGCCAAGTTTGATCCTTGATACTGCATAAAAAATAAAAAAGGCACCAGAATTTCTATTAATGGAATTGGTACAGGCTAAAGAATGTTATCTCTTCAACTAGTTAGTCAGTATTTCCAACAAATTGGATTTTGAATATTAATATTTTCACTATCTTCTATTCCATTGATTTCTGATCTTATCTTTATTTTTTCCTATCTTCTACTTCCTTTGGTTTAATCAGCTGTTACTTTCCTAACTTTTTCAGTTGCCACTTAGTTTGGTTCTTCATCCACAAGTTATTTAGAAGATGTCTTTGGGGGGGGCGGATATCAAATATGGATTAGGAGAAGTTTATATTTCAATTACTAATTTCTAATTTTATTATACTGGGATCATCTAACATGGTTTAATACAATTGCTCCTCGATTTAGGAGTTATATCCTAATAAACTCATTTTAGTTGAAAATATCCTAAATATGAATAATACATCAAACCTATCCAACATCATACCTTAGCCACACAATGCACTGTAGAATATCGACTGTTACCATGTGGCTGAGAGCTGTAGCCTTCCTCCACTGTCCAGCATTACACACTGTGTGGCAGTACACTGTCCAGCAGTACACACTGCGAGTGCTTCATTTCTCTGAGCACCTGTACCCTACTCTTGATTGCTGCCTGTATCTACCTCTAATAAATCCTTATGTCTCTTAAAATAAAAAAAAAAGGTATCTACTCCCTATGACTAGCCTAGGAAAAGAGCAAAATAAAAATTCCAAGTATGATTTCTAATGTGTCTTATTTTTACGCCATCATAAAGTTAAAACATCTTGTCAAACCGCATCTTATCAATCTTGCATACCTGTTAAAACTTTCTTTATATGTAATGGTGATAAAGATGTAAATGAGTCCTAGAATTGTATGTTATATATTGTGAAATAGAAAATGCTCAAAGTAAAATAGGGTGAAGTGGGAAAAATAATGAGATTATAACAAAAAATAAAGGAAACAAATTGTATGTATATAGGGGGTGGTAGGGTGGGTAGGGCTATGGGAAAAAATGAAAATTAAGTTGTGTCTTATACTGGTACAAATCCCCATTATGGAGTGCAATCATGATGCGTATATGTAATGTACCAATAAAGATTTCAATAAAAACATTAAAAATGTAATGGTGAGCCCAGAAGTTATATAAATAGTCCATGTTGTTTAAATTACAGGTTCCACTTTAAGTAAAATATATGTTCCCTAATTTGGGTGGTGCACAGTTCTATATGTATGAAGTAGATCAAGTTACACATTGTTATTTTATGATTATCCTTAAATTTTTAAGACGCATCTTGCAGCAGTTGGTAAGCTCAACTGGTTACAGCATGATGCTAATAATATGCATCTCAGTTAAAGCTTAAAGCTAATTGTTTTCTATTCTCTTACTGGCCAACTGACTTAATACTAAAAATTTAGACTAACACTGACCACTTTCTTTCCCTGCTTATATTTATCCTTATTTACTATTTTAGTTCCACCTCAGCTTTAACTTCCTATAAATCAGCCAAAATTATTTTTGTGCCAGATGTGGTGGAACACTTGGGAGGCAGAGACAGGAGGATCACCATGAGTTGGAAGCCAGCCTGGGCTACAATAGTGAGTTTGAGGCCAGCCTGAACTACATTAAAAAATATGTACTTTCCAGCTTTTTGCAGTCTACAGGGGTTTAGTTTACCTACTGACTTCTTTGCCCACCATGACTACCTGTATCCCACTTTCCCCAACTCACATTTCTTTCCTCCTGTTGGGTATTACTTAGTAAAAGAGTTTTTATAGCAAATTCTCTGTACTTTTGTTGGAAAACACTATTATCAAGCCTTTCTCTTGTATAAAAACTGATGTGAGTACAAAATCTATGCCTCTCTCAATACTGAAAGATATTTTGTTTTCTAGACTCTCGTCGACTAAGAGTCACCTGCTCTTGGTCTGACAGTTGCTCCTTTTTATTTTTTTGAGACAGGGTCTTGTAGTTCAGGCTGGCACTGAGCACACTATATGCCCAGGTGAGCCTCAAACTCAGCAATCCTCCTGCCTCTGCATCCCGAGTGCTAGGATCACAGACATGAGTCACCACATCCAGCATAGTTGTATGTGGTCAGACAGACACCAGAACTACTGAGCTAAATCCCCAGGCAAGGTGCTCCTTTTTTGTTACTTACAACTATAAAGTGCCTTTGTTGTTTTGTAGTATCACTGTATTTAGTTGTGGGATTTTTTTGTTTTTAAATTTTACAGCCTCATGAATCTTAACCTAAGAAGTCAAGATTTTGTTTGCTTGCCTGAGACAGGATCTTCCTCTGTAGTCAGGCTAGCCTAGAACTTCCCCTGTATCCCAGAATTGCCTTGAACTAGATCCTCCTGCCTCAGCTTCCTAAGTGCTATATAGGCATGTGCCACCATACCAGCTTCAGAAAATCCTCCTTATCACTTCTTCAAATTGCACATCTCCTTCACTTTACCTTTTTTTGTAATTAATATTACATGTTGGAGCTTCATGATCATTTCTTTTCACTTAACTTCTCTGTATTTTCCTTTGTTCTTAGTTTTGTATTCCTAACAATTTCCTTATTTTTCTCCTACTAATATTCATCTATATAGTTTCTCATTTACTGAGCTTTTCAACCTGACTATATTTTTCATTATATTCTTTTACAAATATGCCTATTTCACATCTTATTCCTGTATTGGCATGTCTATTCCTTCTTTTAACATTTTTGTTCATTTTTCAATATGTTAATTTATTCTCTACCATCTCAGATCATGGAGTTATAATCCTCCTGCTTTTTACATCTACTCTCATTTGTAACAAAAACTATTCACTTGTATGCTGTCATTGTTAATTATACCATCATCTTCAGTTGAGTTTATTTCCTCTGTTAAGAATCCTCTACAGCTGGACTAGGGACTTAGCCAAAGTGATACTGTGCCTACCTTGAAAGAACAGGGCCTGAGTTCAATCCCTGTTACCGCAAA
>PVIR01002643.1:0-99347 GCA_004026965.1 Petromus typicus
ATGGCAGAGTAATACTCCATTCTGTAGAAGAACCACAGCTTTTTTATCCAGTCTCCAGTTGATGGACACTTGGGTTGTTTCCAAGATGTAGCAATCACAAACTGGGCTGCTATAAACATGGGTGCACATATGTCACTGTGATATGAGTCTTTTAATTCTTGTGTGTATATACCTAGCAGGGCAATGGCCAGGTCAAATGGGACCGTCAATCCTAGCTTTTTTAGGATTCTCCAAACTGATTTCCACAGAGGTTGTACGAGTTAAAGGGTGTATTTTGATGTTTTGGCATACATAGATACTTTTAAACCATCAGCATAATCAAGATAAAGAACATTCCATCAACTCCTAGCTCCATTGACTCCTAGCTTTCTTCCTGATTGTTTTTTTTTTTTTTTTCTTTTTTGAGACAGGGTCTCGCTTTGTAGTTCAGGCTGGCCCTGAGCTCAGCCTCCAACTCACATCACAGCAATCTTCCTGAGTGTTGGTATTACAGGCATGAGCACTGTGGTATGTGGTACTGGTTGCTGCTGGGCGTGAGTCTCCACGCCCAGTATGGTATGTGGTTACCGGGGATCGAACCCCGGCCCTTGCGCTTGCAAGACAGGCGCCGGAACCACTGAGCTAACTCCCCGCCCCTCTTCCTGATTCTTTTAATCCTTCCCTCTCCATTCATCACTGAGCAATCATTGGTTTGTTTTCTATTGCTATAGTTTTTTCTATAAATGGGATCACATATCTTTCTTGGTCTGACTTCTTTCATTCAGCCTAATTATCTTGAAATTATATGCTGCCATGATCCCACAGTAAATATATCAGCAGCTCATTCCTTCTCTTGATAAGTAGTATTTCCAACCCATGAACACACTCACCCATTAGTAGATGTGTCAGTTGTTTCACTTGGAGGCTTTTATACACAAGGCTATTCCTGAGCCTTGTGTACAAACAAGTCTTTCCAGGTACATTTACTTTCATTTTCCTTTGGAAAATATGCAGGGGTGAAATAATCAAATCATATGGTAAATACAGTTTAATTTTTTTGTTTTAAAAAGGGCCAAATATGACTATTTCAAAATAGTCATACAACAGCAGCATTCAAGAGCAGGTGATTCCTCAGTGTCCTAGCTGATAATTTTAACTAGCCATAAACTGGTATGTACTAGTATCTTGCTGTTGCTTCAGTTTGCCTTTTCCTAGCAATAAGGAGGTTGAGCATATTTTGAGGGGCTCTTTGTTCATATAGCTGCTTACGCATATTGACTGTTCCAATAGTTTGTTCATTTTTTTTAGTTGGGTTTTTGCTCAAAAATGAACGATTGGGGCCGGGCATTTAGCTCAGTGGTTCCAGCACCTGTCTTGCAAGCGCAAGTGCCCGGGTTCAATTCCCCAGTAACCACATGCAATACTGGGCGTGGAGACTCACCCCAGCAGTAATCAGTACCACATACCACAGTGCCAGGCGTGGTGGCTCACGCCTGTCATCCCAGCACTTGGGAGGCAGAGGCAGGAGGATTGCTGTGATGTGAGTTGGAGGCTGAGCTCAGGGCCAGCCTGAACTACAAAGCGAGACCCTGTCTCAAAAAACCTAAAAAAAAAAAAAAATGAACGATTGTATTTGAAGAGGTATTCACAGAGTCTGCATACAAATCTTTTGCCATGTATACAACTTGCAAATACGGTCTTCCAATCTGTGGCTTCTCTTTGCGCTCTATTAACAGAGGCTTTGAGAAGCACAAGTTTTTCATTTTTAATGAAGTCCAATTTGTCAATTTGGTCTTTTCAGGGATTGGACTTTTGGTGCCAGATCTAAGAAATTTTGCTTAAATCAAAATCACAAAAGTTTTTTTCTACAAAAGTTTCTCAGTCTGGTTGCTATTGACACGGGGCCAGGTAATTCTTTATTGTTGGCCTGCTCTGTGTAACGTAGAATATTTAGCAGTTTACAGTCACTACCTGGAATCTCCATCAAGGCAGGATACTACAGAAAACCTGACGCTTACATAATTTTTCTCTTTCTCCACTGTCATTATCTTTTCTTTTCTTTTTTTTTTTAAGTTTTTTGAGACAGGGTCTCGCTTTGTGGTTCAGGCTGGCCCTGAGCTCAGCCTCCAACTCACATCACAGCAATCCTCCTGCCTCTGCTTCCCGAGTGCTGGGATTACAGCCATGAGACACCACTCCCAGCACTGTGGTATGTGGTGCTGATTGCTGCTGGGTGTGAGTCTCCATGCCCAGTATGATATGTTGTTACCAGGGATCAAACCCGGGTCCTTGCACTTGCAAGACAGGCGCTGGAACCACTGAGCTAACTCCCCAGCCCTGTCATCATCTTTTCTTACTATTATTTATCTCCAAAGATCTAATAACTTTAAAATCATTACATCATCCCTCATAAGTATTTTTTGGTTGTTTCAAGTAGGACAATAAACCTCATTCTTACTCGTCTGTCTTCATGAGAAGCAGCAATTTGTTCAATTGCTGACCTAACAAATTCCTGGTTTGTGTTGGCATTTTGTTAGCAGCAGTATTCAAATTATCATGGTTCCATGACTTGTCTGACCTGGGACAAATTTACCCAGAAAACCTTATCACACTCTGGATAGAATGCCAAGACTGGTGAGAGGTGGAAATAATTCCTACTCCTTCCTCTAAAATAAGGGATTTGGACAGAGATAATTTGAGCGGTATGAAAAAGTGACAAAAGCCACACAACGCATAATTACAAAAGACTTTTGCTTGAATTCTGACCCAGCTATCTTCTAATCACATGTGCCCTTGAAGAAAGTTACCCAGTTTCCTCCTCTGTGACATGCGAATAATAACAGTACCTTCTTCACAATAAAGCTGTTTATAGAGTCATTAGGATAACACTTGGGATGTTCAGGGCCTGGCATATCATAAATTATATGCCACTGTATAAAAATGATAGCTGTTATTATCATTAATGTGAAATGCTAAAGCTATCTATCCCTTCTGATAATCTAAGTGGAATTTTGTTGTGTCTGTGTCTAGAGCGTGGATAAAGCCTAGATTAGTTGGATATGTGGACTGCATATCCCTGCTCCCAAAATTCTGTGAGCTGTGACATTAACCCAAAGATCTGCAACAATAAAAAACAGCCTAGTTTACTTGTTTAAGTAAAAGAGGAGAGATATACGATATGGTCCCTATGTGAATATTTTGGCTTTGAACTATTTAAATTGTTTGACTGGGCTACTGTACTGAAGATGTCAATGATAGGGACTGCCCGACTGCAGGACCTCTGTAGTTGAGAGAGAAGCCAGGGCAACCGTGAACCTGGCCCACAACTCATCAAGCCACGATTGATCAAAGCTCAAGTGTTTGATTAGATTTGAGGTAGCTCATAAGGTAGTTTGGTGCATGCCTTGGCTAGGTAAGCAAGAAATCAAGTAGACTGTTTCTCTCATAGAAATCTGGACTACAGTGTCCCCAGAAAATGAAATAGTCAGACACTGGCACTGAGTATCAAGGTCATGAAGTCACCTTCTGCCCAGGGACACTCTGATAAGCAAGAAGCAAGCAAGAGGTTGGAGAAAGTAGAACGACAGGAACCCAAAGGCACAGTGAGGTGAGCAAGCAGAGCAGATGGGCAGCGAAGTGATGTCGCAAGAGGGCACAAGTCATCCCTACACCCACTGTCATCCTCTGGCTTCCACTCCATCTCCGGCTACCAGTCACAGTAACTCTTCTTGGAACAACTTTTTCTCTTTTCTGAACAGAAAAAAAAAAAAATGCATTTTCACTGAAGAAAAAGATCAGAACAGAAAGGCCCCAGAAAAGAATATAAAATAGCCCAAGGGGCTGAGGGGGTAGCTCCATAGTGAAGGATGTACTCAGTATGCCTGGGCCCTGGGTTTAATCCCCAGTACCCTTCCCCCAAAATTAAAAAGTGAAAACCACCCAGAATTCTCACCTTGCTTCCCACCTTCTCCCAGGCTGTTGTTTATCTTTTTTTCAGAAAATTGAGATCCTACTCCTTGATAAACCATTTTACCATTGTTTAATGATATTATCAACTTTTCCTCATGTCAATAAATATTCTTCTGTAACATGCTTTTAAATGATTTCTAAGCATTCCACCTAAAGATATGCTGTCATCAATTCACGTAACTTCTTGTCTTAGGCAATTAGGGTTTTCAAGGGCCTTTGCTTTGTTTATTTTTAAAAAATACTGCAAGGAGCACAGCTGCAGCTAGATCTTTGCACACATAAATGATTATTTTTTATAAGACATTATTAGAAGGCCAATTGCTGAGTCAATGAGCATGCACATCTCTTAAATCTTTTGATGCATATTGTTAAATCAAGTTCTGGGAAAGTTGCAAAAATTTATATTCCTATCAGTGGTGTGTGAATGTGTCTGACCCAAGGACTTTTTGAACTGATTCTGCCAGCGTTTAGAGACCATATCTGTACTGTTTGATGTAGTGTCTTATATACGCAATAGGCTCTCAATACATATACACTGACCCAAACTGAGACTTCTCTTTCTCTTGAGCTAAGCTGAGAGATCTGTGTCCCTCCCACGCAGCCACCATAACACCTAACACCCTCCTGTGCGCTCTGCAGTAGTGAAACCAGGAAGAGTTTCACCCAAGGATGCAAAAACCTAGGCCAAGAGATCCAACCTAATAGCCCTGACATTTTTGAGCCTATGACCTCCCAAAAGTAGAATCTCTCCCTTCCTCTTCCTGAAATCAACCACTGGGTAGGGAGAAGCAGGTGAAAAGGAGACAGATGGAGAGCTCATTACAACAATCAATTATTTTGATGCACTTGGACATAACCAAAGTACACCAGGGTATGTGGGTTCTTAATAAGATCTGGGCCGAGTGAGCAACCGCAGGACCAGCAGGCACAGAATGAGATACTGCTTTTGAGAAGGCACCTACTGTGATAATGTTACCTGCCATTTATGCTGTGGCAGAAAATAGACACAGAATCAGAGAACATTAAATTTGAGATAATGGGTTTTTTAATTGTTTTCAAATTTTGGATGAGCATTTTAATTGAAGTGATTGGGAGGTTAATATAACTTTTGTATTTGATTATCTAGCAGGGGGTGAATAAAGAAAAGTGGGGGAAATTGAGGTAGTCTTTAAAAAAAAAACTCTCAAAACACATTGCATGATAAATTCCATTTCTGTACAATCATTTTCATTATATGTGGTGGAGGCAAAATGATTTCTGTATATAATTAGTGCCAAGATCAGAGAAATGCTGACAGCCTGAGGTTCTAAGGTAAGGCTCTCAGTGGACTTACAGAAAGGGAAAATTTCCAACCGTTGCATAAATTATTATTAAAAGTCAAGAAGGATCTAGTTTTTTGGAATGGCTACACTTGGCCAACATAATACTGGGCACGTTTTGTATTTATTTTTCAATCTCACAACAACTCTATGAGAAGTTGACTTTTTTCTGTATCACAGATAAGGAGATATGCACAAGTTTTGTAACTTGTGCAAGTTCACATAGCCAGGAGGAGACTGGGACTCTACCCTACACTTAGTGGACTCAAAGGTCAACACAGAAGATTGGAGTCACTTCTAAGTGGGTTGGAATGGGTCCTCTAATTATTTAAGAATCCTATGCTTTTGAGCTTCTTATTCCAACTGTTTGAGCCTATAAAATGGTAATAGTAATATAAATAAAAAATAGTACCTATCACATATATTGAGTTTCTGCTTGAGGATTCACAGAGATGGTAGTTACTGGTACAGTTTGGTAAGTATTCGCCAAAGGTTCACCAGTTAAACACTTGTATGCCAGCCAGTGGTGCTACTGGGAAGTGATAGAACACTTGGGAGGTGGAGTCTAGTGAGAAGACGTGAGGTGATTGGACAACCAGCTCCTTGTTGACTTTTTCATTGTTCCAGACCACCACAAGGTGAACTGCTTTTCCTACCGTGATGTGCGGCCTTATCACAAGCCATACGGCAAAGTTATAGTGGACTGAAACCTTCAAAACCATGACCCAAAGGAACCTTCCTTCTTTTTAAAGTGATTTACCTCAGGAATTTGTCACACTGATGAAAAGCTGACTAATACAGTTATCAAGCATTTACCACAGTTCCTGGAATAGGCCGAGTATTTCATCAATAGTCACTGTTAGTATTAATATAAATCTGTACTATGCATAACGATTCTACTTCCAAGGTTCTATAAGTAAAACAAATTTTATACAGGGACAATATGCTCATACTTGGGAAATTCATAACCTATGGAAAAAATGAATCAGGATCTCCAAATTTCCAGGAAGCTCCAGCTTTATAGGTTGAAAAAAAGGCTGTTTTTCCAAGATTTCAGATATTCTGCCCTATATTCAAACATACCCATTATGGATCCCAAGTCTTTATTTTGGAAAATATGACCCATATAATCACCTGGAAAAATATCTGCAGCATCATATTTCATCCTCCATGGGTAAAGAGCACGTTTGGACACTGTTTGAAGTTGGAGAAAGGTAAAACTGCAAGTCTTTAGCAAACCTAAGAGGTTTTACAATCCTACAACTGGAGAAATTTTCACAAGGATTAAAAGGACAAGGTTGCAGAAGAATCTTCATTCACTCTTGGGAGAATGAGCACCATCCCATACCCAGAGCCTTTCAAAGTTCCTTCTCTCCATCTGCCAAATGGATGCTACAAGCAATGAGATCTCTGGGTTCGTTTCGATAATCAAGTTCCCTCACCCACTCAGCAGCAGTAGTGATGTTTTATTAAGTGTTTATCTTGTGTCCAATACTGGCCACATCTATCTGCCCATAAAGGGACTTGGGGGATTATGGATCACTCAGCTGCTCACTGGGGAACATGAAATTTCAACCATGGCTCCATTGATATTGTTAACAGTGCCTTCCTGCTACTGTTTCTGCCACTCATACCCAAGAAGCAAGGATTAAGTTCCACGTACAATGCTGTCCCTTCCTCTTAAGCACTCACTCAGAATTCTCTACAAATACCCAAAATGAAATAGGACTCTTTACTCTCTTGTCTGCTTCTCAAAGTAGCTTCTATAAATGTTAGTTGAGTACCTGAATAAATGGTTGCTGCAGATGCAGCCACAAGACAACTAAGATTTTAAACATTAATGTTCCAATTTTGAAATTCCTGTTCTGTGATCAGGCTATTTTGGATTTGAAGGAAAATGTCTACTGGGTACCTGGGACCTTCGTGTTACTTAGGAAATGGGAGCACTAAAGAACAAGTGATCACCTTGGAAAAATCACTTCATTATTCTGCATGTCCATCAGTTCAGCCAGGAAACTGAGTTGATAACATCCATGCCAGACTGGCCTCCTTCACATCCACTCCTCCAGCTCCCCACATACCCACACGCGCACTTGGGGCTGTCTCCTGGCATCTGCTTAGTGGTGCAGCCTGGGAAGCAGAACCACATCTTTTGGGAAGAGGGAGAAGATGAATTTGAAGTTGGAGTGAGCTCTTGTGCCGAGAGGGAGTGAGGCCCAGAAGCTCATGGAAACATTCGTGGATGCCTTTGACTATGAGGGAGACAAAGGGAACAACAGTGAGACCAACTTAACAAACCATGGCTGACTCCTCACCTTTACACTAACGGCATCCTGCCATCTCCAAGAGCAGAAGCTTCAGGAAATGACTTCCTGGTGTGAACACTTCCACAAACTGCACAGCAGTGACAGTGTCACCAAGTGACTTCAGTGCCTGAGGACATGTGGAGCCAGAACAAGAGGACAGAACGGGCCAATGCCATGTGGTGAATGCATCTCCCTTGCTGGCCCGTGGGTAAAGGTACAAGCTGAAGATGTGCAGGTGGACAGGATGGGGCCTTCCTACCCTGTACAACTAGGTTGGAATGTATGCCAACCCACAGAGATCCACAGTCCCACCCCTTCTTACCAGCCCCGATGCTACCATCAGCTCCTGAGGGATCCTCTGCTTCATGCCATGCCCTGCTTATAATCAAAGGCTCCTCCCACAACAGCAGCCAGAAGGATTAATCAAACCTAAGTTAAATCATAACTCTTCCCCACAGGGATGTCCTATTTTATTGAGAATCCATCAGCCAGAGCCCTAATGGTGGCCATCAGGTACGTATCATCCACCAGAACTCCTCCTTGTTCACCTCTAATTTCTCTCCTCCCTCAAAGTGTCGCTCAACACACCACACACTGGCCTTGGAGCCTCAGCACCTTCTGTTTGTTCTGCTCCAGAGTATGCAGGTGCTCAGTTTTTGCCTCTTTCTGGTCTTTGGTGAAATGAAATCTTTCCAGGGAGGCTTTACCTGACCATATTCCTGAGCACCGCAACCTTACTCTACCCTCACATTCACCATTTCTGTTTGATTTTCCTCATGACACTCTCCACCCTCTGGTAAGAGATGCTTATTCATTTTGCTGTTGCTGTCCACTGTCAGCCCCATGAAAACAAGAAGCGTGGCTTGGTGGTCTCTGCTGCTCAGCTCTGACAGGCAGGAGGCAGAGAGAGGAGGAAGAGCCAAGGATAAAACTACAGCTTCTGAATCACACCCCTAGTGACCACCTGCAGCCAGGCCCCACCTCCTAACAGTGTATCCAGCAGCTGAAGCCATTAGTTGACGAATCTGCTGATAATCGAAGTGTCCTCATGATCCAGTCACCTTCCAAACATGTGAGACCTTGAAGGACATTCTAGGCTTAACCCATCACACTGCTGGGTCTTCTGAACATCGAATAGTGCCTGCCATGTGTTAGGTGCTCGATAAAAATGTGTTAAGGGGCCGGGGAATTAGCTCAGTGGTTCTGCACCTGTCTTGCAAGCGCAAGGGCCCGGGTTCGATTCCTGGCAATCACATACAATACTGGGCGGGGAGACTCACACCCAGCAGCAACCAATACCACATACCACAGTGGCGGGTGTGGTGGCTCATGCCTGTAATCCCAACACTCGGTAGGCAGAGGCAGGAGGATTGCTGTGATGTGAGTTGGAGGCTGAGCTCAGGGCCAGCCTGAACCACAAAGTGAGACCCTGTCTCAAAAAAAAAAAATGTGTTAAGTACATGAATATAGAAAGTGTCACTTTTCTCATCATCCAGTGTGGTGAGGCCTGACCCGAATGAGATCTGCTGTCCCCTGGGATCCTCAGGATCAGCAAAGGGACCCAGTGTATAAAGCAGCCAGCGCATAGCAGCCACTTACCTTAATCTATTCAGACTGTTATACAAATTGTCATGGACTGAGCAGCTTACAAAGAACCGAAATGTATTTGTAACCACTGTGGAGGCTGGAAAGTCCAAAATCATGGCACATGCCGATTCAGTGTTGGATGGGGGACCACTTCCGGATCCAAGGATAACCATCTTGTAGTTGTGTTTACGTCAGGGCAGAATGGGGCAAAAGACCTCTCTCAGGCCTCCATTAACAGAGCATTGATCGTATTTATGGAGATTCTGTTCACACAATCTGATACATTCCAGACATACCCCTTCCTATTAGCATCAACTCGAGAGTCAGAGTTTCAGTGACAGCTTCAGGGGTCATCAAGACTCCCTCAGTAGTCCTATCCAGCTGCAGCTACATTGCTGCTGCCTTTGTTGCTGGTGTTCTCAGTCTCCTCAACTCCACATCTCTTGCTCTGCCCCTCGGTCCTCTCTAATCCACTGTTGTCCCTCATCCTGCTTTGGCTGTCACTGTGTCTCCTCTGCCCATTAACTGGTACTATCAGCTCCCTGGATTTTCTCTCTTCCTGACACTATCTTGGTGCAGGGGCCCCTGGGATTACCACTCACATCTCCACAGGATCTCCCTCCAGGAAAAGCAAATTAGGATGAATCACTTCCTCCCTGGACTGAAAACCAAAAGCATCCTGGACAATATGCACTTTATCTGGCTACCAACATACCTTTTCAGATGGGACAAGCTTCCAAACAATTCACATTTCTTCCGAGGGAGAGAGAAAGACTGTCTCGTGACCCCGGAGGCCCCCAGGAATTGCCTGCCAGAAATCACTTTGGCTTCTACTTTTCTGCTTAGATGGTCTGCCAGGACCTCTTTGCAAACTCAGACATCTCTCCAAATGATTTACGGAAAGAATAGCTCCCCCAAAGCAGAGGCAAGTCTATCTTGTGTGCTGGCATCCTGTGACACAGCAGCATTAATTAAATTGGAAGTAATAAAGCGAGGACGATAAAAATAACAGCCAAAGTGCCAAGCTCTAGACATGTGGTGACTTACTTAACTCTCACCATAATCACTTATGAGAAAAAGTATTCCCCACTTTAGAGATGAGGAGACTGAGGTACAGAAAGTGTAACTTGCCCAAGGTCACACAGCCAGTGAGTGGAAAAGCCTAGAGTTCATCTCAGGCCCCAATTACTGGACAGATGCTTCCTGGTCAGAAGCTGTGTTGGGTTTTTGGAACACAGGAAGGAACAAAGGAAACGTAGAATCTGCCCTCCAGGACTTTATGGTCTCCTGAGTGGGGAGAGGAGGATTTATAAAATACCCCAATGAGAATTAAGTTGTGTCTGATACTGGTACAAATCCCCATTATGGACTGCAATCATGATGCGTATATGTAATGTACCAATAAAGTTTAAAAAAAAATGATCAAATGTGTAGCTACCCATGGTGATGATGCCGAGAAAGGCACTGAGCTTCCTGTTAAAATAAATTATGTCTCTGGAATTTGCCTGCACAAGGATGCACTTGTAGCTGAAGAAAATAGAAGCCTCGGAGGCTAGAAAAGCCAAGTGGCTATTATCTCTCGGGTGTCCACTGTGTCCCAGGTACTAACTAGCATGATTCAGCGCAAACATTCTGCAGTTGTCACCAAGGGGGAACTGCATGTTGGACCCGCCCATGAATGGAAAACAAACTCACATGGGTCAGTGGGCTTCCTGGAGATCTGCCCATGACAGGGACTGAGCACAGTCAAGACCACTTCTTCTGACCATCTCACACATCTGCCCACTCAACTCCAGCACTGCAACATGTTAGCCCAGATTACTCTTTGTTAAGAGGGAGGACTGACCCCCACTCACTGGATCCCAGCAGCCCCCTCCACAGTAGTAACAACAAAAATGTTTCCAGGCCAATTCCAGTGTCTCCTCAGGGGAAAGAGCAATCAACCACATTTCGATGCAATTGCTCTAAGTGTCAGCTCATCTCCAGACCATGTCTTCTTAATCTCTGTCTACCTGCACAGTATCTGGTACCCACCAGGGCTCAACTAGAGCTTAGTCAATGACTAGATGGCCCAAAGGAGGGATAGGGGAGATAGGATATAGGAAAAGAGGAAAAAAGCAAGGGAGAGAAGAAAGGAGGAAGGCCCAAGATCACCCAGTACATGTACTACTAGAAGTCTACAGATATATAAACCCACATTGATTTTGTAATTCAAGTTTTCTCTCAAATGCTTTATGGGGAAGTTAAGGTTTTTGGAAATATTGTGATAAACTCTTACATTCAATGGGCAGATTTTCTGTGACAACTCAAGTCCCCGTACAACCACACATGAGCTCACACATCTGCATACACACACACACACACACACACACACACATACACACACACACACATATTAACACAGAGATAAAAATGTCTTGTGAATTTGACTTTTCTAAAAAAAAAAGTGGGGTTTACACAGTGACCACCCCACAAAGTGAGATGAACCACACCCTCCTTGGCCCCTTCTGACAAGAATCCAATTTCCCCCATTTGGCAAAGCACCCCAGAGTTTCCTTCAAGCTTCTTCACAGCACAATATTTGTCCACGGCTGACTGTTCTTCTTGCCAAAAGGAGTAGAGTTGGGACTTGCTTCTTCCCACCCAGAAATCATCACCGCTAATACTACCACCTTCTCTACAGCTCAGAATTCCCCAGGCCCAAGGACAGCCTTTCCATTAGTACCATCAGTAAGCAGAAACACCAGCATTTCCAGGGCAGATGTTTCCTGCCAGTAATTACTGTTCTCTGAGAAGCTGGCCCAGAACACTGACTGCTGGAAAAGACACTCAATCAATGGATTCCCAGATAGGAGCAGTGGGGTGTGGGAAGAGAACATCATTGTCCAATCTAAGGAGGAAAGAATGTCCTGTCTCGTACAGGTTTCCACAATGAGGCCAAGCTTCCTACTTTGGGTTCTGGGGTCCAAGTTGGGCTGAATTTTTATAAGCTTGTTCATAATACTTTGTGTGATCATACTTTGTGTGAGTTTGTAATAGCCAGAAGTCACCGGCAGGGATTCAAAACCCAGTTGAAACCTTGAAGAGCTCCTATAGCTTGTTGAGTCTCAATGTCTTCATTTATAAAAGAGAAATACTGACATTCCCTAGGTGGAATAAAGAAATTACTTGACTCTCATAAGTCTATTAGCACAAAGCTTACATCAGTGAGTTCTTCATAAATGGTTGCTGTTGTTTTAATGGCAGACTTGCAGTAAAGGCACAGTCTGGTTGATCTGAGAAATTCAGAGTTGAAGACTCCTCACAAAATGTTGGTCCAGCCCTGGAGCAACACACAGCTCGGCACAGGGGTCTACACAGGCTCTCTCCCTCCCCAGCCAGCACCTTTGTGTTGTTAACCCTCCTTCACAGGCTTAAAGTTCTTTTGTGACCCCTGGCATAGTTTGTCTTGGAAAGATTTGAATGTTTGGCCTCGACCAGAAAGGGACTCAGGACAAGGTAGTCAGCTTCACAGCTGCCCCTTCAATTCCCTGGGGAATGATTCCAAGACCTCCTTCAAGTACCAAAAGCCATGAGTGCTCAAGTCCTTTGTGCATTGCATGGTATACCCCATGTATAAAGTGGTATAGTATTTGTATTTAACCTACACACCTCTTCCTATATACTTTCATAAGTATACTTTCATATACTTCCTATATACTTTCATAAGAAATCTCAAGATTTCTTATGTCACACAAAGTAAACGACACATAAGTAATGCTTCTATTGTATTGTTCAGGAAATAATGGCAAAAAAAGAGACTGTACGTGGGTGACATGGGCAATACGTTTTCAAATGTTTCTCATCTGTAGAATCCTGCACATACTGAGGTCCAACTGTATTATCAGTTACTTCTCAACAGTTTGGAGTGGGTGAGTCTTTTAAGATGAATGAGAGTCCTGGGAAGAGCCGTGGAATCGGGGAGGTGATAACGATGGTGATACTCTATGAGAAAATGGTGCACTCATTTTAAACCTCATGACTGGGGGGGGAGGGGCTGTGAAAAAAATATCAGCGACACTTGCGTCTATCCAGCAACTTCCCACAACACTGAAGGGAAAACTCACATACAAAGACAATGCTGAAGACCTTGCTCTTTTTCTTTTTTTTTCTTTTTTTTTTAACCTTGCTCTCTTTTTATCAGCTGCAGTTTGGGGTCTGCATCCCCAGCAGGCATAAACAAGGAGTTCCTAGCTCAGAATTATTGCTTGACTTCTCCAGTATTTTTCTTAAAACAAAGCTGGTAGATAAGTATGAATGATAGTGGAAAAATTCTTCACCTTTCTAAAGAAATCTAATTTTCTGGTACAGGACTTGAGACAAAAAGCCTGAATTTATTTCTTGGTTTCATCAGGTACAGTCTATATGACTTTGGACATGCCTCATGACCTCTCTGGCACTACGGGTTGTCCTTTCCCATCACTTACCATGTACCCAGAATATAGGAACTGGCACAAGAGGAGATGTGAGGAAGAACTCGCAGGATTCTGGTTATCAGTGAAGATCAGGGTTAGCTATAAGGAGCAGGAAACCCAATTATCGAGACTTCAGCAAAAATAATCTTTTATTTCTTAGAGCTACAGGTCTCTAGATATAGATAATCTAAAGCTATTTGGCAACTCTTCAATATTTATAGAGAACTTGATGCTTTCTATCTGTTCTGCCACATTGCCACTCACATTTTCTGTGGGTAATCCTGCCCTCCCTCTTCAACGGGCTTAAAACAATGAATGCATTCTATTCCTCATCCACTGTGATTGGTTAAGGGGCAGACTACAGATCCAGTTCACACCCATGAGATGAGGAGAGGCTTCCTAAAGTTTCTTGGACACAATCGCTCTGCATCCACAAGACCTGCCAGAACAGTTTACCGGTCACCCTTTGGGCCAATGATAAGATGATTTGAGAATAGGAGGTTAGGAATATTGTCCTATAAAAGACTCAAGGATGAAACTATCAAGAACTCTCTGAAGAGTCACAAAGAAAATACTCCTCCTCCCACCTGATTGATAGAATCAGCTCCTGGATCAACTCATTTCCGAATGTTACAGTGTTACACGGGGACATAGTTACATGACCCAGGAAGCTTCCATTTCTTTTTTTCCCCTCTTAAGTAGTTTAGGTTGGACTTTCAGTTGGTGAAGCCAAAATATTTCTAATTGATATAATACGTTCTCTTTTTCCTACTCCCTTCTCAAAATTCTGGAAGGATGAAATGAGATAACAAGATATGTGAAAGTTATACATCAGTAGCAAAGCACTGTACCAATTAGAGGTGATGATTATCAGACCAATCATCACGATTGCCTTAAGGACTTCCTGTCTCAGAATAATTTAATTTGAAGCAGATATGGAATATTTCCTTCTACTCCTCTGCAATGCGTTTGTTTCAAAATTATTAGATCATGCATTGATAATGGTGCTTAATGAGGCTAGCAGTATGATTTTCCTATGAACAGAAACATACACAACTCATAACTTTGTTAAGTCTCCTTGTATTTACTGATACTAATTATAGCCCAGTCCTCATCGGGGTGAGTCTAGGCTAAACAGTTTGCCTGAAAAAAAGACATCCATTCCTCAGAGAGGGAACAACGATGCCTCATGTCTGCATGGACTGTGCAGTGGCAGTCTTTCTCTGGAGGAGAGAGACTGTGGGTATTTCTGCTCTGCACTGAGTTCCTGTGAGACCTTAAACGTGTCACCTGACCTCTGCAAACCTCAGTTTCCCCACCTACAAAATGAGGAGTTCAGACTTAACCGAAACCCGTCTTTTAGTGGATGTTTGTGAAAACGTGCTCGAAACTCTGAGTCTCCTCCAGACAGGTACATTTCCACAACTTAAAACACAACATCATACATACATGGTAGAAGAGGCTGTACAAGTTCCTCTTGCTTTTCTTTTGTCAAGCCAGTCCAACTAGAAATTCAGACTGAAATGACCTCAAAGAACTCTTTAAGTTCTGTATTTTCAAAGCCCATAATTCCATGATTTCCCAGGAAAACTTTTAAACTAAAATGTGGAAATTCTTCAGGTATAGGTGTAAATGAGGAGGAGCTCAAAACAGGAGAACAGTGAGGAGGTCCTTAGGGTCTCCCTAGGGAAAGATGATATGGTTCACATGAGGAGAAAATGAATTGGAGGAGAATCGGAATGTAAGACAGTGTAAGATTAGGTCTGGGAGAAGATGCCCAGGATACTAGCCTTTAAGATGAGGCTCAGCTGTGAGAAAAAGTACAATCAGTTAGAATTTAAAAAGGAAGCTTTTTCTCCTCCATTAAAACACTGTAGATGTAGACAGACCAAGGCTGTTTGGCAGTCCTTCAATATTTAGAGAACTTGCTGTTTGCTATCTGTCGCACCACAATGAAAAGGTAGCCTTTTCCTCAGGGTCCAAGATGGCCACCGAAGTTCTAGCCATCACAACTGTGCTTCAGAGTAATGAAGGAAAACAAGTGGAAATGTGAAATGAAATCCCATTTGAGAACTTACCTAGGAACAAACCTGCCATTTAATCTCATCAGCTAGAAATCAGTGACATCTATCTGTGGGAGAGACTGGGAAATGGAGTAATATGGTGTTTGGCTAGCAGAACATACGAGATGCCACTACCTAGAGAGAAGAAATAAGCAACCAGAAATTTCTCCTTATGGAGAAACAGAGTGAAGATGATGGTGGCAGACAGTCAGCCATGGAGAGGAAGATACAGTACAGTTTGGAACTTTTTTTTTTTTTTTTTGAGACAGGGTCTCGTTTTGTAGCTCAGGCTGGCCCTGAGCTCAACCTCGAACTCACATCACAGAAATCCTCCTGCCTCTGCCTCCCGAGTGCTGGGATTACAGGCGTGAGTCTCCACACCCAGTATTGTATGTGGTTACTAGGGATCGAGCCCGGGTCCTTGCACTTGCAAGACAGACGCCGGAACCACTGAGCTAACTCCCCGGCCCTTGGAACATTTTTTGAATACCTGGGACCACCAGGGAAGTGGGCTGATAGACAACTGCACATGAATGCATGAAAAGGAAGAAGGCTTGTACCAGGTCCAGATTTGAGAGATACCCACATATGTCACAGGACCTCAAAACATAAATGTGATAACCTCAGACCGCCTTGTCATGCTTGAAATGTTACAAAGTCCCTGCTACCTCTCAAGATGAACATCTCAGAAGTGAACTACTCTGATTTTATTCTTCCGATCAGTTACCACCTCCTTTCTCTAAAGCCACCCTCTAACTGGAAGGCCTTTGCAGGATCTTGTCTGTCTCCACTTCCAACTCTGCACTCTGACCTTTATTAACTTGCAAGACTGAAAATGTTGGAAAGCTGGAATGCTTGATTCCATTTTCCACACGAATATGACAGAAGCTACAAGAGGAAAGGAATATTATCTAAGATCACACAACGAGAAAGAAGCAGAATCCGAAATCACGGGCGAGGTCTTCTAGCAGCTGGTACCAGCTCTTCACTCAGCACACCAGCCTGCTGCTTTGGGGTGATTCCTCATGATCCCCACAAGAAAAGACAGGCACAGGAAGGGGGAAACCCCCAGAGCTGCTCCACAGAGGGCCTCATTTAATCAGTCTGGACCAAAGCTGCCCTGTGGCTTTCTTCCTTCCCTATCTTTCCTTCCAACTGCCTAGAGGAACTTGATTAATCCTTTAGGTTTAACCTCTCCTTAACTTCTTGATTAGTTACATTTATAAAATGCATTTGTTTTTCTTTCTCATCAAGCTAAGCCAACACCCCCAGAAAAAAAAATAGGCCAATTTTCAGTGCTACTGATTTACTGCAATTTCTGAAAATCAGACCGAATACAAGAAAGACATGACTGGAATTTCAACTCCTCCTTTTCATATTTCAGGTAACTCTGCTGCATAGAAAAAAAAATAGCACAGAAAGAAGAAACTCAAAGATGAGGGAATCTAAGATTAGGCCAACGTGATAAAATATCATACCTGTTAAGAAAGCAGGCTAATAAATTCAGTATTTCCCATCTCCTGAGAAATGAAACGAGGGACTACAACAATCACAAAGCAAAAGTTAAGAAATTACATTTTTATTGACTAAGTGAAGTATCTAGAATGATAGTTTGGACTTCCTCTCTTCCATTTCTCCCTAAATTCTGTAGTCTTACTGGTATATCCTAGAAATTAAATTACTCTTTATTCAAATAAAGAGATTTCCTAGTGATTACCTAGTTAAGATTTCCTAATGAAAACTTGCAGTCCTCTGAACTTATCCATACAGTATCATTCTCCATCCCAGTCTTGCTCCACAGAGGCAATGACATTTAACACTATAAACTACGTTCTTAAATGTTTATCTCTATATTTTATGTAATATATTACAACTAGTATTTATCAAGTCATATATCTTGTAAGCATTATCTAGTGTATCACCCATGAAAGGCAACAGCTCCACTCTTACACCATAATCTCCCAACTACACAAACTACCACAAATCGGTTGAGGTTCTTTTGCTCGATTTAGATAGAAATCACGAATCAGCAAAGTACTGGCAGTCCTGATGTCACTGGTCAATGTCATTTAACACTGGATACTGTCAGTCACTGCGGCCACTGATCTTTCTGGATAGCTAATCTCTGGAGCTCTTTGCAGATCATAGCCTCTAGTGTTTATTGCTCTTTCTTTTAGAGTGAGGGCTGTATCCACACTCCTTAGGATAAAAATCCCAAGTAGATTTCCCAGACCTTCAGAATTCACATGACCAGAGAAATAAATCATAAATCATATATACAGAACCAGCAGAGGAAGGATTTATTTGAACAGAATATGTGCTATAGCATAGTGTCAATACAGTGGAGGGAGCAACCTAAGAAGTATGAGGGGAGTACTGCTTTTATCAAAGCTGCAGACCTGGGATTGATCCAGATGCAGAGCGATGATTGGTTCAAATCTGGACTTTGCAGATTGGTCTGAGCACGCATCTGTAATTGGTTCAGGTAGGTGCCCAGATATCCTGATAGTGATTGAGGGGAAGGGTAGGACTCTTATTTGTTATATCTCCGTGAAAATGGTTCAAACTGAGGTAACTTCAGTAGAGCTAGCTGTGTCCATCATTGTTTACTGCGGGCTGAGGAGGTCGGAGATATTAATAATGGATCCTAACCCCACACACAGTGATCTTAGCCACATCAGAGTCGTTCCCACTACTGTCCTCAAACAATTAGCAATGGGTTCTAGAAAGACAGCAGTGGGAAGGAGGCACTGTGGCTGACGGCCATCTGTTTTTCTGTCACAACAGTCTAGAGGAGAGTGGCTGCTTAATAACCGGGGAGCACACTGTGGTAATCTAGGGGTTGAGGCTGGGGATGTAAAGGGAAGTGAAGGTGAGGAGCATGACAGCTATGACCAAATCGTGCCCCCTTTGACAAAGGAAACAAGTGATGCATCTTCTCGGTTTCCGAATCACATAAATAATGTTACTTAGCCAAGCGTTATACTAGGAGTACACATCCTGTATTATCCAACCTCCCACTTTTCCTGGATGTAAGAATCACCTCTATTTTTATTTACTATGAATGTACCATTCGTGCATCCTAAAGTGTTCTATGCAAAAATCTTAGTACCACTTTATATACTTGAAGGGGTTACGTAATCTGTCATCGCCTTCCTTCCCCCACTTTCTCTTTCCCTCTCCCTCCCTAATTCATTCTTCCTTTCCTTCTTCTCTTCACTTTTTCTTCCTCTCTTTCTCTCTTCATTTCTTCCTGATCCATCTTTGTCTTCCATGTCTTCCTTTTTTCTTACACTCTTCTCATGTTTAAAAATGGATGGGTTTCTCTTCAGGCTCTTGACTTGGGATTTGCCTTGGTAATTGCTCCAGAGCTTTCATTACTCTCTGTTCTGGATTCCTTCTCTGCATCTTCTTTTACTTCTTCCTTTTGTTTTCAGATTACTCACCTACTTGTTGGCTCCAGTATTTCCTTCAGCGACGTTTCTCAGAAACTTCAGAAATTGTGGTAACTTTCCAGGCCTAAAAATGCCTTTCTTCCACTCACGTACTTGGTGGCTAGTTTCCCAGGTAGATAATGTAAAATTGAAAACAACATTTACTCTGAACTTGGAAGGCATCAGTCAACATTCCAATATTATTCTTGGCTTCCTCGTGCCACTTGCATTCCTGTTCCATGCAGGGTGATCTATCCTTTTTAGACTTTTCTTTCCTTCTGGATGTTTTACAGTCTCCTGTCTTAAAACAGTGTGACAGTGTGCCTCCGTGTGGGCATTTTCCCTGTTCATGCTACAGGTCGCCCAAGTGACCCTCAGAATCTCACTCTCACAACCTGCAGTTCTTAAGATGTTTTCCTGCCCTTTCTATCTGGTTCTCTCACTCACTGAGATTCCTACCTTGTTCCATAACTCCAATTTTCTTATTGCTTCCTTATTTTCTAGTTCTTCATTTTTTGTTCTACTTTATGTTCCCATGAGCAGTTCCCTCAACTTCATAACCATTCTGTTGATTTTAGTAGCATAATTCATTGTGTTTTTAATCTTTGTAAGTTATAAAATATAGAATGTATAATGAATGGTACACAGAAACATATTTATCATGAAAAACTGACTATATATCAAATACTCATGTTCATTTAAATTGTTTTAATAATTCTTTCTCAATTCTTTTTTTTTTTTTTTTTTTTTTTTGAGACAGGGTCTCACTTTGTAGTTCAGGCTGGCCCTGAGCGCAGCCTCAAACTCACATCACAGCAATCCTCCTGCCTCTGCCTCCTGAATACTGGGATTACAGGCGGGAGCCATCACGCCCGACACTGTAGTGTATGGTACTGATTGCCGCTGGGTGTGAGTCTCCAAGCCTAGTATTGTATGTGGTTACCGGGGATTGAACCCAGGTCCTTGCACTTGCAAGACAGGCACCGGAACCACTGAGCTAAATCCCGGCCCCATTCTCAATTCTTACTCTCCCTTTCGGGGAGTAGTATCCTTTTTTGTCTCATGGATATAATACTCTTCTTTTTACTCTAGAGGACATTAAGTATTTCTTTGTTTTGTTTTACATTATTTTGTTTCTTTAATTTTATTTTGGTTATCTCTATCTTGTTAGAAATTTTTCTTAAATGTGGGCCAATCATGATATGAGAAGACCTAATTATAGGTGAAATCTTGAGAAAACTAATTAGATATTTTGTTTTCAAGAAGAATTTACCAACCAATGGACTTTATTAAAGGTGATTTTCCTTGTGGGAAGGTTCACCCAAAGGTCACCATCTAATGTGCCTGGGACATAGTTCTCAAGAAGTATTTATTGACTGACACATTCTTTGCCTTATTTTTTGTAATAGTAAAAGCAATGGAACTTTAAATCCTCTAAATTTCTATCATGAAAATGTTTCACATAGAATCCCATACACACAAATCCCATACATCCATCACATTTAACTCAGCCTATTTTATCTATATCGTATTCTCTTGAATATTTCAAAATAAATCCATGACCTTAGATTACCTCATCTGGAAATATATTCCTCTGACCCTTGCCTCTGCACATGGGATGTGTATTTCTAGTTGAGAATCAAACTTGGAATGACTGTCACTCTCTAGTTACAACTCATTATGGCTTGTATCGAGAAGTTACCCTCAAAATCTCATGCAACCATAGGTGGGTCTTTTCAGAGGTAGTAGATCTACATTTTCTGATGCTGGAATCAAGGATGTGATGTTAGGATTGATTCGTGGTGTAATGCTAGAATGAAAGCTGCCCTACTCTCGGCATGAGTGCTACTTCCCTAAGGGTGAGTGGCCTGGATAAGATATCAGGGTTAGACACAGGGTCATCAATCGTCTCTTGTTGCTTGCTTCCTTGATACTTTGCTGCTTTTCTGCCTTCTGCCTACGATGAACTATTTCTCCTCTGCAGTGGCCCTCAGCAATGCTAGCTGTGGACTGAAACGTTCACAACCTGGGTGCCAAATAAACCTGTCCTCCTTTAACTTTCAGTGTTGAGTATTTCATTTCAGCAATGAGGAAAGTAACTAAGACACCACTGACTCCAAGAGCAGCTCTTTGTCTACATGTACAATGTTCCTTCCAGTAGTTTGGGGCCCCACCAATGAAAGATTCTTTGAAATATTAGCCTAAAGGAAATAATAATCGGTTTTAACAGAACTAAGACTTATCATTATTGGATCTTTCCTGTTTAGGAATGAGGACACATGGTAACCTTGCTAGCAGGATCTTAAGAAATTTCAGTGTCTTCAAAGAAACATCTACTATCACATCAACAGGAAATTAGATATTTACAACTAAGCTCCCAGGTGGAAATTTAAACCAACTTTTATGAAGCTTAATCTCCAATGCCATCTTGCATAATCTCTTTTAGTTTTCCTGTCACTATAGCAACCACATTCCACAGTAAAGAATAGGGACATTTCAGAACAGATAAGAGACTGGGACATGTCATCTTCACTCACTACCATTCCCAAATCCTTGACATCTTCTTGCAGGATTTTTCCACCCTATGGCCCCTAACACCTATTTGTAAGTATCTGGAAAATCTCCAGATGAATCAGGGTGTTCAAAACATCTCGCCATCTACTCAGTTCACACCCAGATTTCCTAATGTCCTGCAACCCATAGTACAGTATGGTACAGATCTTAGGAATTCAAGTTCAGACTACCTATCCATTTCCTAACACTAAAGTCTACAATAAAAGTGAGTAGGGATTAGATTCTTAGGGTGAAACTTAACACAACAATCCCTTAACTATGTATGACATAGAAATGGTATCACTTCTCCAAATTCACAGACTTTCCTGTGAAAAAAAACTCACACTAGTGGAGAATTCCACAGAAATCTCAGTGTTAGTACCATTTTGCCAAGGCAAAAAACTTAGGCTCAAATATTCTTGGTACTATACCAAAGATGGCACAGCCAGAAAATACCAGAAGTGAAGTTAAATCTGCAAAAGCATTCACTTTTAATGACTATACTATGGATGAATGGACTGTGGTCATTTCCATTTGTCAGCCAATGTAACTGCTGTTATATGCTATTACTGCTTTCAATCCAACGTACCTTATTTTTGTGCCAGCTAAATATGGAAACCAATTTGAGGACAGTGGACAACCCACATACACTACTTCCAAATCTATATATCTTCAATTATCTGTCATGCAGGAGTACTTACTTTCCCCACTTCTTCATACTAGTGTTCTACACTTTGCTCGATAAGATGAATGTCCACTCATCACGCACTAGGATATTATGTAAGTATTCAAATTCTCTAAAGGTTTCTAAATGTTTCCTTGTTCTAGTCTCATCATGGCAAGAAAAAAAAACACTTCATAAACCAGCAAAGCATCACTCAGTGTTGTTTATCATCCCTGGGCAGAGCGGGAAGGCTTCATGTATCCACGCCTTCAGCATCATCCTCCTTCCCAAGTGTCCTCAACTCTCATCTAAAGACCCATGTTTCTCTGTAGGATATAGCACTATCTCTGGCCACAGGCATAGCATGTGTGACCTAGAAAAACCTATCAGTGGATTCAGTGACTAGTTCCAGGGTTGACATGGAATATCATTCCACTGGAGTACCTCTAAAGATATTTTTGTGTCACAAAAGGAGAAAGATGCTTCTTTCTGTGGACCTGTAGTATGTGAAGGTCAGACCTGGTTCTGCAGCAGCTAATTTTACTACCATGCAGTGTGTCTCCCCAAGATGATGAAAACATAATGGATGGCAGATCTAAGAAAAGTGTAGCCAAATGAAGTCATACCCTAGATCACATCATGAACCTCTGAATCAAGATATACCACAACCTACCTCACCTCTAAACATACCCTCAACTCTTTCCCTATTAGCCAGTTTGAGTTAGATTTTCTGCCAATAGCAGCTAATAACTTCTTTTTTATTGCTTGGCTGCACGCAGTTCTTCAGTAAGTACCTCTTCAGGGCTTACTTTGTGTGATGGGTAATTTTAATTGTCCACTACATTGGCTGGAGTGACACCAAGGAGGTTAATAAAGCACACTTCATGCATCTGCATGGGCCATGGCTCTTTCCTTTCTGGCGCTTTGGAGCATTCTCTGCTTCCCAACTGCTACGAACTGAGCAGCTTTGCTCCACCCAACCACCCTTTGCCATGAGGCTGCTTCTGCCTCGGAGTCAGAAGACCATGGACAGAAACTGCCGAGACCAAGCACCAAAATAAATCTCTCCTCCTTTAAATTGCGTATGCCTAGTATTTTGCCCCAGGACTGGAAAGCCAACTAACACACCTTGCATCGAGCACTGTGTCAGATCTAAGAGCAGTGTTCCTTGCCAAAGAAACTGTGCAATGAGTCAGGCAAAGCATGACGAGCTGGAAGCATTCACACATAACATCTGACTTCAGAAAGCACTATGGAATTTTAAGATAATATCTGAAGTACAGATGTTTGTAATGTTAAGTAAAAAGCAGATAGACTTTAAAGTTAACTATAGAAGGACAGCCTGACTTCCTTGTACAACAATACATGGAAACTTTATGCTTGCCATTTTTATATACTACTATTCACTTTTGTTGTATTATTAAACAGACTTACTTACAGGGCTTAAATGTATTTCAAGAGGAAAATTCTACAATACCACTATAAATGGAAAGTCAATAGCACTTTACATGAATAGCAGGTAATAATAAAACAAATACAATAAAATGATAGAATGTTTCCAAATTCTACCTTTGTGATTCAACAAAGGCCTTGATCCTGTGGACTCCTCTGTCTTTGGATAAAAAGGAAATTTGCAACTATAAAAAAGGTTTTAAAGACATGTTAGGCCCTAAACGTAAACTTTCTCTTTGTGTTTAGAGGGATTAAAAGAAAACTGAAGAAAAGAATCAATATCCTGCCAAGTATTTCACTGTTATTTAACGTTGTCTCTGTGCAACCACAAATTATCTCCTTGAAGCAAAATGTGCTACCCTTACCATTCTTTAAGAAACATTACTTTGGCCAAATTTCAATTCATAGCTAAGCAAACTGAAGTCCAGAAAAGCAATGGTGCTTTGCTAAGGCCTCATGACTTTTAGTCTACTCAGCTCCCTAGTATTCAATAACATCTGATTATTTTCATTGCATTCATTCTATGATTGCCTTCTAATCAAGCCAAGTGATTCTGGTTTTTTATTTATGGTAATGATGCTGTTTCTTTCTTTCTTTTTTTTTTTAACAAGCTTTGGTTGCTGTTTAACCTTCTCACTTTTGAGGCTACCTTGAAACAAAGCCCTTAACATTTCCTCCGGCCCTATGTTCTCCACCACTACAGGGCCAAAAGCAAAGGCAGACATGGCGTCTTACCAGCCACTTCTGGATCTGGATCCTTCCCTTCACAAATCTACAAGGTAAAGTAGAAACTTGGATTCAATTTCCTCTAAAGCAGTGTTTCTCTCTCTTAGTGCTACTAACTTTTGATACTAGGAAGCAGGGGCTACCCTTGGCACTGAGCAACATCCGTGGCCTCTACCCACTGGATTCCCTCAGTTGTAAAAACCAAGAATGGCTCCAGAAATAGCACCTAAAGGCAAAGTCACCCCTGCTCCAGAGCAATAGCTGATATGCTAGAATGATCCCATTCTGTTTCTTCAAAGTTTTAAAATAAACCTTAACTATGGAGCTTTCCCTTGCAACTAAAGTTGGGGTAGTGGGTGGGGTCCCCTGATTTCAAGCCAATGTATTTTATAAGAAAAGGTGAAGTAATATCAAGTTCTCCACCAGCCACCAAGTTTACTCCCTTTACACAAGTCATCTATGCTCTTTCAGGCCAAAGAACATTAAATGTTGGCACTTTTAAGGTTTTTATCCCTTGCCCAACCTTTAAATCCTGTCTGAAACCCCTCATGGATGGAGTCCAACAGAGTGTTTCATTTTTGCAGAACCTCTTGCACCTTGACTTTGGAAATTTAGAAGCAAGAACATTTCAATGCCTCATTTGACATCTGGGGTCTCAGCATGACAGCAGAGTGCATGATTAAATGCTGGGCCTCAGAAATCTTGAGTAATATGTATTGTCCCAGAAAGCTATCTGTACCTCTTAAATCTTTGATTTCAAAAATTTAGGTAACAAGGTATAGCATAAATAAATATGTAAGCATATTCATGGCAATCATGCAATAGGATATTATAATAAAATCCTACTGCCTTAGTTTGACTCCTCTAAAAACTCCAAGACAAGAATTTGGGCTGCGGTTGAAGGTCTCACTATATACTGCAGACTGGCATACTCAAACTCTCAGCAATTCTCCTGCCTCAGCCACTGGAGTGCTCAGATTACAGGCATGCACCACTACCCCCGGCCTCAAACGAGAATGTGGGAGCAAGGAGTTTATCTGAGAGTTCATTTGAGATAATCCTGAGGAGCATGTGAAGGAGTAAGGAAGTAAGATATGAGGAACAACGAATAGCAGCAAAGGACAGTTTAACATAGTGGTCACTACTGTGGGCTGTAGGGGTTTCATTCTGCTAGAGACTTGTAGATGATCATACACAGCTTGCTTTACAACTGCTCCACCCAGGAGCAAGGAAGTGGGGTGTTTGTCTGCATATTTCTGTTCTTCACTGGCTAAGAGTCATTCTTTTTTTTGTTTAAGTTTTTTTGAGACAGGGTCTTGCTTTGTAGTTCAAGCTGGCCCCAAACTCACAATATAGCCCAGGCTGGCTAGCTTCATATTTACTGTAATCCTCCTGCCTCTGCTTCCTGAATGCTGGGATTACAGGTGTGAGCCCCCACACCCAGCACTGTGGTATGTGGTTGTCTGGGATTGAACTCAGGACCTTGTATTTGCCTGGTAGATGCCAGAACCACTAAGCCCAATCTCCAACCCCAAGATCATTCTTGGGCTATCACTCCTGAACACTTCCTACCTGCTCAAAGACGTACTGAGCACATTGCATAGCCAGAAAATAGCCTTGAGGAGAAACAGCTAATCAATGGAGATGAAGGAAGTCATTCGGCATGTAAGAACAGCATGCAAATCACCTAAAGGATACGCTTAGGGTATGTAGGTCAAGCATCAACAGCATATGCCCGGAGTAGACACAGAGCCTAGACGAGGTAAAGGAAGCCAACAGCATCCTAGTCCAAGACACAGAACTCCAACATAGTCTTCCTGTCCCTATTCCCCCCTATCTACCTTGCATCTGGAATTAACCTTACAAAACACAATCTAATTATTTCACTTTTCCCATTAAAACTCCTCAAAGCCCAAATCCAGTCTTACCAATTTCTGTGCACTCGTTCCTCAGTACTTCCATACCTTCTCAACTCAACTGCTACAAGCGCACAAACAGGGCACATATGAAGGGCCAGAAAGGTCAAAGAGAAAAGCCAGACGAGATGACGCAGGTTACTCTCTGTCCTCACCGTTACTGGCTAAGCCATGGCTCAGTCCCACAGGAACTTGCAAGGTGAAAAATATCCCAATCTTACACATGGGCAGGGCTGTCCTGGCAGCAACACATCATCTCAGCCACAAACTGAGAATCAGTTATTCTAAGATTAAGTCTTTCTCATCCAGAGTTATCGAATAGAAAGTCAAAAACGGGGCATGGATCTACAGCACTGGGAAAAGAGCCTCTCCCGATGGGTGTGGCAGGCAGCAAGTGACTCTGGGAGTAAAGAAAGGGAAAGAGAGAACCCAAAAAGAGAACATCGAAGATGCAAAGTTTTGCTCTTGGTGACAACCTCTCCAGTCAGTGTCTGTGGCTCCAGACCAGCCCTCTTGGGACCTTCACGCTCAGCCTCGGCCTAGACTTCAGCTGATTCACCTCAGAGATGGCCAAGCAGCTTGAGGAAGCTAGAAGCAGATGATAGTGCAGGGCGGGGGAGGTGGATAGGTCTAATTATGCAGGAGCCATTTTCTGTGTACACAAAAATATCTTGAGTAATCAGCAGTGATGAGCACAAGGAAGAGAGCCTGCCTGAGAGTCTGAGGATGTTATGATCAATTAAATACCACCTTTCCCAACATTTGCAGAGGGGAATTTTAAGGTGGAATTGACTTTAATTTGACAAGTAAAAAATCTGAAGTGTTTTTCCTCAGGGCGACAAAATACATGCACGTCTACCTGGTCTGTGCTGCTTGCTCCACTAGAGTGTTTAGTCCCTTCCTACCCACCACCTCTCTTGTACTTTTAAAAAGAGATGTTTTTAAATGTACATGGGAAGCACCGTTTCTAACCTCATGGTAAATGTATGAAGATACGCACTATTAACTTTACTTTCTGGGGTGGAAACTGAGCTTTTAAAGAAGCAGCCGGTTACCTAACATTATCAAGCAAAATGCACGGTTGGAGTCTGCTTCACTGCTGTGCATAGTTCATCGATAGTTTTACCCCTCAAACCCAGGTTGAAGTTTGGTCTCTAAGGCACAAGCACTGAGAGGTAGTGAGACCTTTAGGAGGTAACTAAGTAGTCAGAGGCCTCCTCCTGGATCAGTTAAGGCAGGAGCAGGCTAGAAGGTGACGTCATCGGCACTTGAGGTCTACCTCCGCCACACTCAGCCAATTTACCCTTCTGCATTTTGACCTCATTCAGGAGCAGGATGAGGTCCTCAGCAAACACAGCTGCTTCATCTTGGACTGGAGATCTCCAGAACCATGGGCTAAATAAACATCTTTCCTTTCTCACTGTCTGTTCTCAAGTATTTTGTTATGATAAAAAGAAATAGACTAGAATAGTTAATATTATAATCCTATGTTCATTCCCAAAGACGGAGGAAAGGTTGGAGCTCAAATTCACTACAATCCCAAAGGTTTTAAGATGTATACTTTCCAGTATAACTTTACATAGGTATATAGAGATACTCTTGTACATATTCTTTCCCCTGATTTTCCTGCTTAACTTAGATTGTAAACACTTTCACCTACATAAAAATCCATCCACACCATTACTATAAAACTACACAGTATTCCAATGTACATACCAAACCCTGTTGGATATTCAAGTTTATTCTCTGTATGCCGTTTTAGAGAAGACTGTACTGAACACTATCGCAGTAAGTCACTGCACACATCTTTCTAGTATTCAACAAAGGTCTTCTGAGTACAGAAAACAGGAATGCCATAATTTATTTTTATTCATTTATTGAAACCAATGTCCTCTTGCTGGATATTTTGATGACATACCACTTTGGGCTCCTATAAATAATGTTATGAATCCCTGGATAATACATTTCCTCATCTTATCTCATTATTTCCTCGAGATGAATTCTTAAGAAAGGGAATGAATGGAATCAGAGGGAATTTACATGTTTAGAGCTTCCGATGCTCTCAGCAAAATCGCCCCTGGAAAGGATGACGAGAGTTCATTCTCTCACCGCCTCACTCGGACGACGGCACTCACTTTGCTCACGTTCACTTTACCGGGTGGTCTCCACACCTTCTCTCCCCACAGTGATGCGATGATGTACCCGGGACGCAGCCAGCTCTGTGTCGGAATCTTCCCAGAGACTCTTCTCCTGTCTCACTAACCTCCAGATTTACTGTGATGCTCACATGAGTCACTAGATGTGACAGAGCTTTGAGGGCTGAACACACGGAAGGGGCTTATTGCTAATACAAAGAGAATTTCTTATGCAGCATTCTCATTATCTTGTTTGTGCACAGAGCCCAGAGTTAGCTGGGAGACTGCTTATTAGGTTTTCTTAACTCTCCCTTGCTGTGGTTACCGAGACACAAATCGAATATAATTGCCTGAGGAGGAAACAGGCCCAGAGAGTTTCAGTCGCTTTCTCTAGACCCAGGACTACTATCAAACCTGTCAGCAGTCTGCTACCTAAACCTTATTTCCTCTTTCCGATGAGCAGCCCACCCATGGCCAGTCTCCTCCACCCATCAGAATCTGAAGGGGCCAACAGCTGTAAACGTAGAAGCCATTTACCTCTCAGTGCTTTGTCACTATACAAAATACAGCCATCTCCTCTCACTTGAGGAGGGAGAAAGGAGAAGCGCACAGATTCCTTCAGTACTGAGATCACAGTTTATTCTTTCTGCAACTACTATCCCAGAGAATAAGCATGCATCCGAAAGCCTAAAATATAGGCACAAATCATTGTTCTGTCTCTAACGAGTTGAACAATCAATATTAGCTTATTGGGTGCCTACCAGATGTCAGATACTGCCAGATGTTGTGTGACTTTGAGTACATTAGTTCACCTCTCTGAGCCTTTCTAAATAATGGGAAAAACAATTTCTACCCAATGAGAATGAAATGAAAAAATCTTAGAGAAAGTCTTGGGGATATGCTAGAGTTCCAACAACAGATCTGAATGTGGATAAGGCTTATCCCATGAAATTTCAAATGATATAGCAATATTTCTTTATGCAGTGTGTGGGGACACCCATGAGGTATATATCCAAACTTCTAACAAAGGGAAATGTGTGCATTTCTCCCTAGAAGAACACTTCACAGCAGACACATGAAACAAGGTCGATAATTCCTGGCATGCTTGCTTCTGTCTTCTTCTTGCCCATAGCAGTCATTGTTCACCAGACGGATCAGCCTGTGCCCAAATCTTTCTCAGTAAGGTACAACCATGGGACAGGACTGACTAGAGTAAGGAAACATAGCAAATCCCAGATTTAATTGATCAGTGCATCATCATTTTTAATCACCTGTTTTTGGTGGCATTTCTTCCTGCACTCGTGAAAACACAGTGCTCTTTTTAAAGATAATGTGATAGAAGTGCCAGTTTCTCTGGATCCCTTTCAAGAGTGACATTGGAACCCTCAGACCACAGGAGAAGTAGCAAAAAACACTATCAGTGCCGTAAGTCAAAAGCTACCAAACCTGGCTTATTATAAACTGGGGTTTGGTTGTAAGTCAAGCAAAACAGCCTAATGTTTTGCCCTCCTTTCCCTTTTCCACAGACTGTACCCAAAGTTTAAAGACAAACAGGGAGGGAGGAAGACCTAACCCAGCCAACCAAGAGATTTGTCCCCTGGAGGGGATAAAAAGAAAAGAAAAGGAAAGTATTTCCTTTTGGGAGGAACTCTGGTCTTCACACTGTCGTTGGATATTCATTTCCAGTTTCTTCAGTTTTCCAATGTACTAACTCTTCCAGATTCTGATACAGACTTTCACCAATGTCTGTCTAGTGAGCCTCCGGATCTTCAAACTTCAACTGCTACCAGGTTCTCTGACTCTTCAGCATGCAGACGGCCATTTTGGATTCTTCTACCTGGAATTCTGGGGATGGCCATTGTGACTTTTCTGCTTCTGAGCTTGTAAATCTCCTTAATAAATCCCTTTACATAATTATGCATATTTTATATTGCTTCTGTTCCTTTGGAAAGCCGTTAACTATGGCAACTTTTCAGTTTCCTCCACTGTAAAATGGGATAATCAGCAGTACCTATCTCTGAGGGAGAAGTGTGCAGTTAAACTCAGCACAGTTAAATGAAATGACATGTGTGAAGTCCTAGCACGTGGTATGTGCTCAATAAACTTTACTTAGTATCAGCTATTACTACTAAGCGCTTAGCCAATGTTAAGCGTCCTTGATTGTTATCTTAATTGTGTCTTAAAAACAATCCTATGAGGCAGGTTTTGCATTATTAAATTTTTCGCACTAATTGTTGTTGATTAATGTGCACAACCATATGGTGTTTGTTGATATAAGCACTTAAGGATGATTCAGTTTAGTTCCTACGCCCACACTTTCTTCTCTGACAGTCCGAGCTCTGAGAAATGAAAATACTGTGTGGTAAATCGGACGACCTTCATTGTTATGACTTTAAACAAGTGATGTAACAATTACATGGTAGAGTCAACATGTGAAGTCTTGGTGTTTTACTTCTGGGTGCTGTGAGCCCTCCCTTGGTCTGTTTACACTAACTCTACACACTGGACAGTTTATTAGAAAACAAAGAGGCATACATAAAAATAAAATAAACCAAAATTGACATTCATGCTGTTCATCTGCATCAGGATATCTCCCATAGGTTTACCATCCCTACTTTACCTTAGCTGTTACAACAGCTCCATGAGGTTGCTACTGTTAAGACTGGTTTGCCCAATGCTGAGGACTGAACTAAGGGGATCATGTGTACTAATGCATGGGCTCTGCCACCGAACTACATCCCTGCCCAAGTTGGTCCTCTGAGGACTAATTTAAGTAAAAAAAATTAAAAATATATGGTACTAGTTGCAAACTGAATTGGATTAGAACAGAGTCAAATTTCCCCATCAAGTCAACATTGAACCTAACTATTGAATTCGATTCAGTGCTCATCCAACTTAGTTTGCAAACAGAATCATGGAAAGAATTAAGTTCATGAACTGAGGTACCACTGTATTTGAAAATAGCATTCCTGGCCTGAAGCCCCTTCCACACTCACTAGGTGTAGGAACTGAGTCATCGATGGGATCTCCCTTTCTTTCTCTTGAAGATGAGGGTAATTATTAGCACTTCATGAGATTATCATGCATTCTACTTACTAAATATTTGTTGAATATTTAATGCCAATAATTACAATATGCATCTAATAAACACTAGAAACCAAAGTATCATCTATGATCTCAGGAAGTCTCCTGAGAGACTATTAATCTAAATAATCTCTTATTGAGATTATTAATCTAAAACTCTTAGTATAGAACCTGGCATATAATACATGTTCACTAAAACTTGATATGAATCAAGCACCTATTACTAGGATCTCACCAATAATTCTGACTCCAAAATGATTTCCATAAACACAAGATCCATAGACGAAGGTATTACATGAGATTAAAAACAGGACTTGCAGATGCCTAGAAAATATTTCCAATGCTGGATTTAATACATGCAGTGTACTAAACCTGCATGATTCCTTATACTCTCCCAAAGCATTTTTAGATCTCCTCATTCTCATCATGCACCCCAGCCGGATGTACCAACATCTTTACATTTCCATAAACACACCCCTCTCTGTGGAAATATAATTAATTCCCCCTCAAATGTGGACCCTTTGTGTCTGATTTGCCTGGAAAGGTGTGGAAAGCACCCAGACATGGTGCTAATGGGATGTGACAGAATTCTCAGCTTCTCCAAGCCTGCAAGGAAAAATGTTGACGATGAGGAGCTTAATGAGCTTCCACCCACATTTCAATTATCCTAACAAGCTGCCAAAGGAAGTCCTGTTTGCTGTACTGCTTTCTAGAACGTTTTGACAAGCCCAGGAGGAAGGCATCCAGAATGAAGCTGAGTGTGCCAGAAGGAGCTAGTCTTCCTCTGGGAGGGATGGCTGTAGATGACAAAGCTAAGCTAGCAAAGGGCTTTATCATCTGATATTTGAGAGGGTCCTCTGCTCGAAGACCACTCCACCAATCAATACAAATGATGGGTTCTTTGTATTGGTTATCTACTGCCATCATAATGCTGCCTAATGAAACTTTAAATGACGATTATCTTCACTCACTAGTCAGTGGGTGAAACAGGCAGTTCTGATCATTTGAGTTGAGACTGGTAAAGGGCACATGGATCTCTGTTCACATAAGTGGGTTTCCTGATCTGCCTGGGGCATCTGGGTGACTCAGCTCTTAGCCAAATAATCTTCCATCCTACTCATAAGTTTGTTCATAGAGCAGCATGAAGATTCCAAGAGAAAAGCCACAATTGGGTAGAATCTCTTCTTCCCAGGATCAGAGGACCTAGAAAGGCCAAGTTAGACCACCTTCTATTGGTCAAAGAGACTACAAGCCCAGCCCAAATCCAAGAAACAGGTTCATCCTGTGATGTCAGGAAGTCTGAAAAGGCACATGGCTGAGAGTGTAGCTAGAGTCACCACTGATTGGACCCAGCAACGTAATTATTCACAATAATGAAGGGTAACAACAAATTAAACAGAAACTGTACGCTTGTTATAGAACAAGATGGTAAAATGAAATGCTGTGAGTCTTGAATTTAGCTTAGGCTCCAAAGGCTAAGAGTAACGAGGGATGTTCAACTATCTGACATTTCAAAGCAAAATGCTGACTTTATAAAGCATCTAGGTGAAAGCTGTCTATAACCTTTGGACTAACATTCACATTTGGAGTATTAAAAAACATTGAGATTGGAGGGCCGGGGATATAGCTCAGTGGTTCCGGCGCCTGTCTTGTAAGCGCAAGGGCCCAGGTTCGATCCCCGGTAACCACATACAATGCTATATGGATGTGGAGACTCACCCCAGCAGCAATCAGTACCACATACCACAGTGCCGGGCGTGGTGGCTCACGCCTGTAATCCCAGCACTCGGGAGGCAGAGGCAGGAGGATTGCTGTGATTTGAGTTTAAGGCTGAGCTCAGGGCCAGCCTGAACTACAAAGCGAGACCCTGTCTCAAAAAAACCTAAAAAAAAAAAAAAAATTGAGATTAGAAGCTCAGCAGAAGAATTTTTAGAGTTACTAGGCTGCCATGGAATGGGTTTCAGCCCACATCCCAAAAAGAAGAGAGGGGCCCTGGCTCCTGCCCATATTATTGTAAAAATAACTTCAAGTACATCTCTCTCATTTGCTGTGAGAGTATTACATGAGATTAAAAACAGGACTTTTTAATCTCATGTAATACCTCATTTCCCTAGAGTCTGGGGTGATGGGCACTTGATTCTGTCATAAAAATTATAAATGATCAGACTGGAACCCATCAAGATATCAGGATGAGAACAAGGGATAGTAGTGGAAGCAAAGTAATGGAAGCTCTGTGTTTGGAGTGACAATGACATGCGACTTGCCGTGAGTCCAGAAGATATGTGAGACTTGGACAGAGTCAAGAATATAAAAAGTAACATCCTATCCAAAAGAAACAGAAAGAGGCACTCTCACCTACCCATGGGGATGGGATCTGAGAAGATGGTATCGCAAGCTGAAAACTGCTGGATGCTCACATTTCAGGAGAGTATGCAGTGAGAAAGCCACTACAGAGGACCCCAAAGAACCACAGTGCACCTTCAAGAATTCATTAGTTTTGGCCACTGCTGAACCCAGGAAGATCCTAAATTCTCTGCCACGCAGAGAATGCCAACAACAAATCCTTGAAAATGATGGCCAAACCAGTCTTCACCACTCCTCCTCCATCTTCTTCAGACTTCTGCCCAGCAGGCAGACAGCACATGGGGACACAGGAAAAGCCAACCAAAACCCCTTTTCCAATGGCTAAGCTAAAAGAAGGATGACTTGGTAATACTAGCCTATATGAATACTCTACCTTTGAACCTGAAAATGTGACTTCACTCTCTCTGGAGTCTGTTATAAAATACCAATTATCTGTTACTGCATAACAAATGTCTACCCCAAGTTGATTTTTAAGCAATGGCATTTATTATCTCATAATTCTGGGTGTTAGAGATCTAGGTGCCGCTTACCTGGAACCTCTGGTCAAAGTCCTACTCTGCACTCAAGAGTTTGGTTGGGGCCAGGGATTTAGCTCAGTGGTTCCAGCACCTGCCTTGCAAGTGCAAGGACCCAGGTTCGATCCCCGGTAACTATATACCATACTGGGTGTGGAGACTCAGGCCCAGGAGCAATCAGTACCACATACCACAGTGCCGCACATGGTGGCTCACGCCTGTAATGCCAGCACTTGGGAGGCAGAGGCAGGAGGATTGCTGTGATGTGAGTTGGAGGCTGAGCTCAGGGATAGCCTAAACTACAAAGTGAGACCCTGTCTCAAAAAACCAAAAAAAAAAAGTTTGGTTGGGCTGTGATCTCATCTGAAGACTGGACCAGAGAAAGATACTCCACAGAAAGTTCCCACAAGCAGCAGGAAAGATTCACTTCTGGGAGGGCTATTGGTCAAAAGTCAGGCTCCTGCTTCTCAGCCATCTGGGTCTCTCCAAAAGTTAGTTCACAACATGGCAGTTTGTTCCATCAAAATAAATGAGAGAGAAGAGTCACAGGGAGAGAGAATGCCAGACAGAAACTAGCCTTTTAAAACATAAACTCAGCAATGACAATCTATTCCATTTACTGTGTGCTGTTCATTTAGAAGCAAATCACTAAATCCAGCCCCAAGTGGTAGATTATGTAGGCTGTGAATGCCAGGAGAAGGAGATAATTAGGGGGTCATCACAGAAGTTTGTCTAGCAGTATAGTATAATAAAACATACTGATTTTATTATAGCAATACACCACTGCCCTTCGCCAAAGAACTGTAATAAGTACACAGATCTGCAGTGTCTAGGATACGAACTACATCCACTCATCTTATTCGGCACACAACCTGCCAATCACGTATGGTTACCTAAGGGAGACATTCTGACGTCTTTTTCAAACATTTCTTCTGGGAAGCTTTCAAATACTGACATAACATAATAAAATAAACAGCCATTCTTGACTTATTTACATATAACTCAATCTCTCCTCCCCCTCAAACCACTACTTATTGGAAAGAAAATTCAAACGCTACATTATTCATCTTCTATCATTTAATGTATATCTCACCTATCATTTTTACAATTACACAATTGAGAAGAATTTTTTTAATTTCATCTAGTCTGTTCCAACTATTTCAGAAATATCTTTTATGGTTAGCTTGTGGGAAAGAAGCTCTGACTTCTAATGAAATAAATGCAAGCTTTTAACCGTTACCTAAGAGCAGACATCTTAGTGAGTGAGACAGACTATTGTGTGAGTGAAAATGACTGAAGAGTGTTCTATGATGTAGGAATGACTGGCGAAGTGAGGTGAGTTGCGCAAGATTCGACCCAAGAGCAGAGAAAGCATCAGTTCACCGAGACCTGTCAATGGACATTGGCGGAAAGAATGAGGCTGCTTTGTACGGCATGTGGAGCTCTGCCTGCTCACCAGGATGGTGAGGCACAGGCTCTCTCTAATCCTCACTATGGTCTTTCAGGGTGGTTGTTCTAATGCTCATTGTTACACATGAGAAAATTCAGATCCAGGAGAATGAATCTGCCTAAAGTCACAGCAATTATTTAACAGACCTAATAATCCAACTCAGTCTGCTAGACCTGCCCAGCCTCTAAAATCAAACTGTAAACTACATGGCCACAGACAGCCCTCGTGACATTAAGATAATGTCCATGTTTTTTCACTCAGCTATCTCTCCTTCTCACAAAGGGCTTTGTACATGACACTGGCAAGCACTAAGCCATGTATCCTGCTCACTTTGCTTTCTGTAACTTGGCACAGAGATGTGTATACAGTAGGTACTGTAATGAATATAGCCCATCTAAAACCGGACTAGTCTGCTTCAGCTTGGTAGCCACCACAGCACAGAACCTAAAATAAGGAAAACTCTATTCTAAATCAAACCAACCAATCTGAAAGGCAATACTCCATTGCCCTAGCATTACAGTTTAGATTTTAAAGGCTCCCGAAAGGCTCATGTACTAAAAGCTTGGTTCCCAGTTCATGATGCTGTCAGGAGATGGTAGAACTTGTAGGATGTGGGGTCTAATGTACAGAATTTAGATTCCTAGAATTCAGCCCTTGAAGTATCCCTGAGCATATTGCGATTCTGATCTGTCTGTCTCTCTTGCCCATCCCCTTCCCAGTTCAATGAAGTGAGCAGCATTCGTTATCACACAACATGCTATCGCATGCTGCCTCACTGCAGGCCCAAAGACAACAGGGCTAAAGATCATAGACTGAAACCTCTGGAACTATGAGCCCAAAGTAGGTCTTCTTCCTTCTTTTTCATTAGCCTGATATTTTTGTCACAGGGATGAAACTCTGCCTCATACACTCAGCCATCCTCAGTTTTATCTCAGTGTTTGTCTACTTGACAATGGTGGTTAACAGCAGAGGTAGGGGTAAGATAGGTTTGTGCCCATATTCCAGGAACTCACCAGATATCATTTTAATGGAAACTAGGTATTGAGAAGAGTCTAGCGAAGGAGTTCCCAGTATTAACTCCTCAGGATGGTGCTATGGGGCCAAGGAATTGCATTCTTTCATTCCAATGAAGCCTTCTCCAGAGTCATCACCTCTGTCTGGCCCTATCCGCACATTCCTGCTGAGAAATTCAAGCTTCAGCATAAATCCCATTTGCACTGTAACTCCTTCTCTATCTTCCCAGATAAAGTTTCACTTCTCTCTCTTTTCTGTACCCATCATGGGTTTAGTCTTTGTAGTTGGTACTGTTTGCCAGCTAAGACAAAAACTATCCACATAATACCAGAAATGTAGCAGACCTTCAATAAATATTTGATGATTAATGTTTTTAATAAAGGCAATTTTAAAACGGCATTTACTATAGTTTCAAAGCAAAAGTCAGAGCACACCCACATTAGAATAACACTTGAAATTCACTTCCTTCTTTCCACTGTGCTGCCCATGTTCTAGGCCAGTCAATTTTCCTCCTCTACCTTGTCATTTCCCTCCAATTTCAGTCCTAGGCCTGTCTGCTGCTCTGTGTCCCCTCTTCTCTTCTGACGCACCTCTTCCTTCAATGAGTCATTCTTTTCCTTCCTGTTTTGTTTGTGTTTTCACATTTACCCAATGTCTAGATTCACGCTTCGTCAGGAGGTAAAGCGGGGTTTAAATTTCTAAAGACAAGGGTCTCTGCCTATTGTGTTGAGTGATGTAATCTCATTTTTTTTTTTTTTTTTTGAGACAGGGTCTTGCTTTGTAGTTCAGGCTGGCCCTGAGCTCAGCCTCCAACTCACATCACAGCAATCCTCCTGCCTCTGCCTCGCGAGTGCTGGGATTACAGGCACTGTGGTATGTGGTACTGATTGCTGCTGGGGTGAGTCTCCACACCCAGTATTGTTATGTGGTTACCGGGGATCGAACCCGGGCCCTTGCGCTTGCAAGACAGGCACCAAAACCACTGGGCTATATCCCCGGCCCCTGTAATCTCATTCTTTAGCCAACAGTTGATCTGCAAGCAAGATTTATAGGTGGAATAATATATTTCCTGACTTACTTTCATACAAAGATTTACAGTAATTTTCTCTATAAAAGCCAAAAACTAAAAACAAACGATCTCAATCAGTAAATAGGTAAGCAAATTGTATCTACATGACAGGATTCTACTGAGCACTAAAGTGAGTTCTTGACATGAACAAAAACATGGATAAATCTTGACATACTTGTTCAGAGTCAAAGAAGCCAGACAAAAAGAGTAAATACTATCCGTGATCATTTGTATAAAATTCTAGAAAACGTAACCTATTTTATTGTGACAGGTAAATCAAGGACTGCCCGAGGATGAGATGTTGGAATGAGGCAGAAATCAGAGAAGCAGAAAATACCAAGGACCCTGAGGATACTGTAAGGGTGATGGATATGTTCATTACTTTAATTTGGCAATGTCTTCATGGTAAAATACATCATCAAACTGTACATTTCACACATGTACAGTGTACATATTTTAATTATACCTCAATAGTTACTGAGGACAATCTGCAAGAGTGATTTTAATCATACGCCTCTGCGTACAAGTCTACTTGAATGTACTGGAGAGTTGAAAGGGCAGCAAAGAATGACAGCCAAGATCCAGGTGAAAACAAAAGTTCAGAAAGGTGAGTCTAGAGTTGAGAGACATTTGTCCTTTTGGGAAGCCCATTACATATTTACTTGAAAAAGAAAAAAATACTGAAAATGGGTAGACAAGATGTCCAATTAGTTTTCTTTTAAAATTTTCTCATGTTCTTGTTGTTAATGATGAATACTATACAGTAAAAGATATCTGGGGAGAGACATTGCACAAGACTAACAAAAATTCTCCTCTCTGTTTGGAGGTGTCAGATGGGAAATTTTCTTCAAGACCTAAATCGCCATGCCAAGTAGAACACGACGGGTCATTCTCAGACAAGTAGAGCTGCCTGTTGCTGAGTCAGCAGGAAAGAGCCCTGGGAATGTGGGCTGGGTGCAGCTCAGCAGCGTGGCAGTAATTCGGCTGACAATTTCCTTCTATGTTTCAGTGTAATTGAATTAGCATCCATGGAGACCGTCTCCCAGACATCAGCAAATGCAATACTGTAGAGCAGGCGCCACAATTTATCTAGCATTACACGGGATTGAATTGCCATCCAATCCCGCATCTCTCCTCACTGCTTTGTGTACGCTTGTTAGAGGAAATTAGGAGACTGCAATGAGGCTGGGAACAATTAAAATCTTCTCTCTTAGCTGATCCCCAGTAGCAGTACCAGAGTTCTCCTGACAGAGGCTGAGGCTTCATCAACTAGTACACACAACTCTGTGGGTGTGCTTCCAGATTTCAGCCAGTGGATGACAATTCACTGCACTCTGCCTACAGATATAGATTGTCAGAGCATAGAGGAATGAAGGCGTACAGGAAAAGCCATGATATGAACCAGCCAGAACCTCTTCCATAATGAACTGAGGCCAGGCATCATGGTGCTCAGTCCAGCCAGGAGGAGTATTTCTAGGGCCCTGGAGACAGATGACCCGCCAAAGTCAGGGGCCAGTGTACGAGTCAGATTTCCCTTTGCTGGAAACAAGTACCTGCCACCCACAGTTTATGTGGCTCAGAGTTTCAGGAGATTCAGTCCGTGATCATCTGGCCAGGCGGAAGCATCCTGTGGAAGAGTTCAGCAGGGCAAAGGTGCCAACTTCGTGAAAGCTGGAAAGCACAGCCAAGGAACCGCACCAGAGAGAATGGGACCAGAGACCAGAGTGAGTCCTCAAGGCTGTGCAGCCGTGACCCTCGCAGAAGTGTGCTTTTGTGATCTCCTAGGAGATACCCACATCAAACAAACTGATGAGTGGGCTGGACCATCACATCCAGGAAGGCAACACCAGCACTGATTCCAGGGGGAATGAGAAGTTGGGAATATTACAGTAGGGGTGGAAGGGAGGGTAAAGAATAACACTGGACAAATGATTCAGAATGAAGGTCGTGACTGTAGAGAGAATGGAAGAGTCAATGTAGTTTCTGGACAGACTGGCCACTTAAAGGACTATTCTTTACTGGCTGGAGGATCTGCTCAGGGGGAGCTCCAGGGAGGAGGATGCTAAGAAAGAAAGAACAAGGTCTGGGAGGGACAGCCATCTGAGGCTGGATCCTTCTCCTCCCATACTTGATAATTACAGCACTTCACCCCTGGAAGCTGCTGCTTCCTCAGTGAAGACAAGAAAACTCTCTGGCAAAGTTAAAAGACTGGGCTTGCACAAAGACTTAGTCTTCACTTGGGTGCCACCAGATGGGAACCTTGATATAAGGATTTGAGTGCAAGTTACTTCTTTGATCTGTACTAGAAGAGAAGTGGAAGGTAGTGATACTAGAAAAAGAAAGAAGGGCAATAAAAGGTTGCTTATCAAGTCAGCTGTGGTCACAGGCACTGGTAGTATGCCACGGAATTCTGAGAAAAACTGCAAAACACACACCTGTAATATCCCAACCCAGGAAGGAGGATGAGGGAATTTATAAACCTATTGCTCTAAGTCACAGGCTGAGGGCTATTCTGGGGGTGTTGGGGAGCTGCTGACTCCCTGGCAATTCTGGTCTACCTTGCAAGCTGGCACACTGGTCATTTTGCTCAAGGAAGTCCCCAAGAGCTCAGGTATCCATGTCAGTCACGGAAGATGACCTTTCAACCCTGCTGTCGTCAGCCCTAATGGGGCACTGGCTGCTTCTACCAATGACATTAAAATGAAACACAGTGTTCTGGTGTGGGGCTGGGTTCCCTAAGCCTCCAAGGAAGAAACACTCAGGGCCAAGTATTTCAATGTTTTAAAGAGAAGTTCAATTTTTTTTTTTTTTTTAGACGGGGTCTCGCTTTGTAGTTCAGGCTGGCCCTGAGCTCAGCCTCCAACTCACATCACAGCAATCCTCCTGCCTCTGCCTCCCGAGTGCTGGGATTACAGGTGTGAGCCACCACGTCCCTCACTGTGTTATGTGGTACTAGTTGCTTCTGGGTGTGAATCTCCATGTCCAGTATGGTTATGTGGTTACCAGGGATCAACCCTGGCCCTTGGGCTTGCAAGACAGGTACTGGAACCACTGAGCTATATTCCTGGCCCAAGAAGTTCAATTCTTGCAACATGACTGGAGGCAAAGGCGGTGGTCAAAACTTGTTTTATCTGAGCCTTAGTCTACACTTTAAATCCAACTCAAGAGTAAAAGATGGTTCAAATCGAAATGTTGAGCAGGAAGGACATTAGAAGAATTTCTTTAGATAAAGCTGACAGAGTGCTATAACATTTTCTCTTTCTAACTCCAAGGTAGGAAAAAGGGGTGTGTGTCCCTCACCTGAAGCATAGTGGGAGGAGCTGTAAGAGGCTCTTGGCAAACTCGATGAGCGTTCCGTTCTATAAAGATTGGAGAACCTCATGGACTGGGGTGTGATTCAACCCTGGCTAGAAAGGGTTAGTTTGTAAATGCTAGCATTTTCCACAGGAGAGAGAAAACAGGGTCCAAGAAGGGAAAGGACGTGCACAAGACCGCTGACTTGCGAATAGCTGAAAAATGATTTGCTTAGTCTTCCAAAGCAGTGATAAGACCCTAAGAGCGAAGGACTGAAAAGAACCAAAACCAGAGGCAATACTGTTACTGGAAGTGGAAAGCACAGCTCTACTGCCAGAGAATCACAGGTGAGAGCAGCACCTGCCGCAGGTGTGCAATCCATGTACTCAACAAAGTCGCTGTCTTAGGAGCACGCCATACATCAAACCATGTTCTGCTTTTGGATTCGCATGCTGATCTTCACTGGCAAAAACCTAGCCCGAGGGGTCATTTTCTTTTCTGTCTTGCAAACAACCACATCCATTTGCCAATCGGAATATCCATGAGGCTGCATCTGAAGACAGGGACATCTTTTCTCTAAATCCTACAAAGGTGTTGCTGTGCTTCGGCGCCAAGGAGAAAAGTGCCGATGTTTACACAGTCCCCAAGGGAGAGTGACAGTGTGCAGAGCCCAGCTCACAACAATCCCTGGGAAATGAGGCCTTTTCTACCCCTTAGCTCTCCTCATTGTATTCTCTCAACATACTGTTACATCAACATTGCCTCCTGCAGCCTCTAGCTGTAGTAAATCTGAGCAAATGATGCACAGGGCTTTGACCACTGCCCTCCACTGGACATGTGAATCACCGAGCTCAACCACAGGTACTAAAGATGTTTTTCATACCAACAATGAGCAGAGGAGCAGAAGAACCTGTCTGACATTATCCAGAGACAGTCCAGGTCCTGTGATTACAAACAATTGCTTGACAAAGGTAGTCTTCCGAATGAATGTATCCCACAAGTCCTGTTCTTTCTGTATGCAGGTAATTTATAGAAATTACCCAAAAGGCATCCAATAGATGGGGAGCTTTTATTATTGCGAGCCATTTGTATAGGTGAAGGCTACCCCACAATTTTGGAGCTAAATCCTAAAGTGTTTGTGGATGATGATAAGCTGCAGGTTGGACAGTCCCTGGGTCAATGGGTGGAAATGAATGACCAAGAGCAGGGTTTGTATCCCTCAAGCCAAACAGAAGGGGGACCCTTGTGGGGGTAACAACGTTCCAGGAGGGCATCTCCCCTCTTTCCAACAGACAACGATTCTTCTTGAAGCAGGTGGTTCAGGAGCTCAGTGGGACTATCTCATGTCTGTCTCAGCCTCAAAATGCAAAGAACCCAAACCTAGTGCTCAGATGCCAGCCCTGGTGCAGACACAGAGGGAGCTTCCGCACCTTTAGGCTCCAAGAAAGTGCACTGCAGACCTCCAGTGCTGGAAATATACAGTAAGAACTATGATGAAGAGATTTCTACACACAACTTCTGTATTTCCTACCTTCTCTTCTTCCTGGAGACTAGGACAGTGCGCTATTTTGCTCCGACTCAGTGAAGAGCTCGGAGATGAGAGGACTTCTTAATGGCAAGATGCAGAGCTCCCAATGGAAAACCCACTGAAATCAAGACATCTACACCAGATACTGCTCTTGAAGTAGAAGGACTTTTAAATTCCAACGAACCAGGGTTTCAATCTTTGATGTTAAGAGAAGCCTGATCACTACACCTCGCGGGGGTTAGGTTTCCTCACCTCAAGTGTGAAGCTGAAACCGTCTACATCTCATCAGTGGGTCGAACAGAACTCGGTCTAACACACTGATTCTAATGACAGGCCTCTAGAAATACAACTGTTGTCATCGTGTCGTTGTCTCCTCCTCTTCTCCCCGCCCACCCTCGCTTCACATCGGCATACTTCACTTTCTTCATGATATGTTTACAAAGTTCTAGTTTTCTGGAAAAATTCACAGAACAAGTGGTCAGATCATTTAATTCCTAAAGAAACCTCTATTTTTGGTACAAATCCCTAATTACACAGTCTAAAAATATTGTCAGAGCTGGAAATATGTTTTTTATTACTGAATAAGAAGATTGCCTTCTCGTCTCTCTTCTGCAGTCTCCTCATGTTCTCATTCTCTTCCCAGGGGGTTCTGAGGAGAGGTAATCTTGCATGCCATGTGAAACTTAGATCTAAAATCAAATTTAACATCTTAATTCCCAGTGGGCAAGCCCAGTATTTCCACATATATCCAAAATGCCAGAGAAACTAGTGGTATCTTTTGTTCCAAAGCCAATTCCCTCACAATCAATTTTCTCATTAGTGATTTATCAGAGCTTCAGTTGTTCCATCTGTAAAATGGGTCTATCACAGGAACTTGGATTACGAACAGTGGCCATCAATTCCTGCTTTCCCAGGGGGAACCTGTAGGCCCAGTCCACTGGGGCAGCTGGTCAACCTGTATCCAAGTTGTGTTTCACGAGATTTTCTGCATTAACAAGACTGATTGGCTTTAGGGTCCCTTCTGTGAATTCTGATCAAATATGTCTATATTGAGTTGGGCTAGAGTGTGCTATTGTGTTTTCACTAAGTGTTTTAGGCCTCTGTGAGCTCTAGGAGAAAGGAGAGTGCTCTGGGGGAGTGGAAGGATTTGTCACAGGGTTTGTAGGTGACAGAGTATCTGGGAACAAGGCTGGGAGGAGAGAAGGCAGAACTGTGAAGACAGAGAGGTGGCTGCAAGCGGCTACGTCTGAATAGGATTCCCTGGGCATCCATGCAGTGTGGGAAACAATCGGAACAGAAGAGAGCTTTTCTCTTGTCTAGCTCCACCAAGTGACTCCACTGCAAAGGCACATGGAAGCGCTGCACTATCTAGTGCTGACAGCTACCACCCACCCAGCCCCACGCCAGGCCTTACACCCTACATTTAACTCTCACCATAACCCCTGAGGTTGCTGTAACTCTTTTCCTCTTCACAGAGCTGCTAATCAAGGCCCAGAGATCTGATTCCTCAGCATTCCTCCAAGACTGTCTTTATCTGCCAGACCTGCAGGGTTTCTCCACCACCTCTTCCCTCTTTAACAATCATTTATTGAGTACTAGGCTCTGGGGCAGGCACAAGGTGGATGAAAATCAAGTAAGCAGAGGCAAGAGAGGAATCGGCTTTGAGATCAAGGATAAAGAGCAAACAAAGAGTAAGGGCAGAGCCAGGAAGGCTTTGGAAGGAGGGAAGTCCAGAGCAGGCCAGAAAACCCAGGGATACCTACAGTTTGTTCCAAAGAACACTCTCCATAATCTTACCTCCTTTTTGGTCCTGTTGTCATAGCAACAAGAGAAGCCCATGAGACTACGCAGTAAGCTTTGTTTTTCTCAAGGCTGTTGGCACAACAGGGCCAAGCAACTGTGTTCAAAACTAATCGGGAACAGAATAGAGTCACACTGCCTGAGGTGAGGCGATATTTACTCTTAGCAAAAAAACCTAAAGTTTAGATTTCTCCAAGGCAATCACAGTACAGTAACCAGTGATTTTATTGAGCAACTAACTTATTTAGTATTGGGCTCCTTGTAAGAGACTCACGTGGATTTGCCCATTCAGCCTCACCTTATGGATGACTCTAGATGAAAAGAGAAGCTATCTAAGCTGGAGTCACTTTTGCAAGGATAAATAGCTCAGAAATGCCAATGCCGAGACCAGAATCCAGATGTAACTCCAAAGGCTGTGTGTGAAGCCATACATCTCGCTGTCCCTCCCACAGTCCCACACTTAAGAGTTTACCCCACTGCTCTGGAGACAAGGGCTGGCCCACAACTAAGAAGCCTATAGCAGGTTAAGAAGTGAGCAATAGAGAATTTTCCTGCCATTGATAAGTTGAATGAGCCCAAATCTGCTCATCTGTGCAATGGGAACTGTAACCTAAGCCTCCTGGGAGCAATTCACATAGGACTCATAGGATACTGCATGCACAGAGATGCTTCGTGCCTCATGGGTGTCTCCCACACCATCTTCCTCGATACACAATGAACACAAAGGTCAGAGGACCCTTCACTTGGTGACTATAACTCCTCAACCCCCAAGACTGTGACACTCAGTATCCATGCTGGGTCTCGTTCATCACCCCCATCATTCTTCCTTGTGGGGCTGGCCACATGACAAATATTTAGTAAATATTTCTTCTGAAAACAAACTTAGACACACAAGCATACACACACACACACACACATACACACATATATACACATACACATGAATACACAAGACAGGAAGGGAATACATCAGCATATTATCCCTGGTTATCTTCACGCTGCGTTACTTTATCTTTCTTTTTGCTTATCTGCGCTTCCTGACTCCCCTGTAATGAACATGTATTATTTGTGGCACTATCTAAGATAGTGAAAAACACACGTGCCACTGCTCCCCTTGGTTACCTCTGAAATATGGGATGAGAGGGTTGTTAATGGGAGGCAGCTTTTAGCAGCTGTGTCTATATCCTCCTTGTGTTCATTGTTAAATTTTCTTATCAAGAGAAAAATAAGCTATGTGGTACATGATGGCAGGAAGAACTTCAGCAAGGGAAGAATTTGCCTTCAAACCTGACACCCACTGAGTAATTCGGTTTCTTGAGCAGTCAAATGGGGGTTAACACGGTTCTTTGTAGCATTTTTTGGAAAGATTAGAATCAGTGGATGTAAACACCTCAGTACACAGTAAATAGTCAATAATAAGACAGTTATTAATAATTTATTTGGAGTAGTTCTCTGAGTTCATTCTGCATAAACAAGTGTTTTTCTATATGATGAAAAAATGAATGTTTCCCAAACACCCAACCAAAACTCACCTTCGCAAGGAAAGCATCCAAGCACTTAGAGTTTTGGAAATAATTCTCTAATATTAAACTTGACCTTCTTGGGTCCCTTAGACTCCACTGTTGACAACAGCTCTTTAACTTCTCCAACAATGTCAGAAAAGACTGGACTCTTACTGTTAATTCAAATTATTTTTTCTATTCTACCACAAAGCCATCCTCTGGACAGACAACTCACCAAGCCCTCTCCATCCCCCAAAGATCATGAGACAGTGAGTTTTATCCTAAATACGATGGCAGCAGAGTAAAGCTAATCTTCTCTACACCTTTGGGAATTTCTCTTGTTGACCCAGACGCTCTACACATGCTCACAAAATCCATCTGCCAAATCTCATTAGCCTTTCAGGCTTCTGCAGTGATATTCTGAGGCCTTTATTTCCTGGTATTAATTTAAAGCAGCATTTTCTCACCTCAGTAGATGTGTTTCCATGAGTCTGAGGCTTAAAAAATGGATGGCAATGAATTTTGTCACAAATGGCCGAAAATCAAAACGTTCGGGTCCAGCTCCCATTTCTTTCTAAATGATTAGAAGTAGCTGCCTGAAGCACCCAGTAGGAAGGACTCTGAGTGCATTCCAAGGCAAAACAACACCAACAAAGTATCAAAGAGACACCGTGGCCTTTTAGACTTCACATCTTCCACTCACACGTGACTCATGTCTGCCATGGCACAAAATTAAGGGCTATGGCACATCTGACATCCAAAATCTCATTAACTCACTTTCTTCTTGAACTCCAAGGCAGCAAACTGGAATGAATCTCACGTGATGCATTGTGACAGCATTGTGACAGCTATTATGTCAGGAGTGCCAGCCTCAGCTGGGGAGGTTCACCATATGTGACGTGCCTTGTAGCAAGTTTACAGTTATCAGAATGGTGTTGGTTGTACCAACCACACTAACTCAAGCGAAAAAGGACTGTTTGAACTTATGTAACAGAAAGGAGCACTGAGTTTGAACTTCGAGTTAAAGGAAGAGGAATTAGCATCAGTGACTCAGTCCAGAGAGATCTTTTCTCTCAACTATACTTGTCTCTGCTTGTATTTACCTACTGCTCACGACTTCTTCTGGCACAAACAGGCCCATATAAGGAGGAACATAGCTGTCAGGTCTCCAGTTGCATAGAACATACTACTTTTTCCCATTGGGTGTATATCAGTCACAGGGAAATCTACACAGTTTGGGTTACATACCCATTCCTTGGCCCAATCAATTTATCATCTGAGGGACTGACTATCCTTTTGGCCATTGATCTGTGTCTATTAACAGGGAAAAGGTATGTTTTAAGATTAATAGGCAGATTAAAAAAAGAACCACTCTGAAGAGTTGTGCAGGCTATATGCTGCACAGAATATCCAGCTGGGGCCAAGTAAGGGATAAAATTCTCCTGTGGTCTTCTCAGCAAGCCACCAACCCTAGCCGCAGAGACATCTGTGAGAAAAAGACATGGTTTTTGCTAATACATACAAAGGTGTCATTAGAGCTATTGAAGCGCTAAACAAAAGCAATAGTTACTGTGGACCACTTACAAACTCTAGGTAATAAATACTGATTATCTCATTTTTTTAAGATGAGTGAATACCTCCAAAGAGGTAAAGTAGTTTGTCCAACTACTATACAACAGGAAACAGTAGAACCAAAACTCCAACCCAGGTCTGTCTAGCTACAAAGCTCTTGCTTTTCCTCAAATAACTCATTCCCAACCACCTGGGGAAAAAGTTAGGTTCACCAACTCTAATATCAACAACAGACAAAAGAAATAGATTCTTTGTGCTTCCTTTTTTATGAAAACCCATTTAATCCCTCAGAGACAGACAATCGAGTCCAGAAAGCTGAGCCAAGCCTTAGAGAAGACATGCCATAAAAACTGTGTTTGCAAACAGCTTGAAAGCCATGATGTTTCACTTAAAAAGGTAATTTCTTGCTTGGAACAATGAGAAATTAGATGCAATCTGTTTTGATTTTTTCCCAACTGAGGACATGCTTTAGTGACCAATTTGAAGCCAAGCCAGCATCCTTGTGTCTCAGGGATATGTTAGCTTTGTTTATGTCTCTATTCCCAAAGGAAATCTAAATCATCCCACAGGAAAAGCAACACGGAATGCTTTAGATACAAAAGGTGTGGAGACAGGCTGATCTGCCTCTTCCTCCATATTATTATTCATAATAGTAAAGGTAATAACTATTTACTGGGCATTTACTGTGTGTCAGACCTGGTGCTGAACGCATCCATCAGCACCAGGCACTTTTAGGCAGTCCGAGTGGGGGATATTTTTGCTGCTCAGCATCTGAACACTCTTCTGATTCACCGAAAATCCCATTACGTAGTTCCTGGCAGGAGATGGACCAGTCTCCTTCCATGAAAACAGAACGGACAGGAAATCCGTAAGCTCTCCCTCATCCTTCCAGAACATTCCATTTTAGAAAAATCTTCTTCAGAGTAGTCGTATGTCCTTAAACAAAATGGAGCAGAAGATGCAGAGATTTCCCATCTATCCCCAGGCCCTACACATGCATCCCCCTCCATCAGCAACATTCCCCAATGCAAGTGGGGCACATGTTGCAACTGATAAACCTGCTTTGACATATCATTACCACTTGAACCCACGATTTATATTAGGGTTCATCTTGGTGTTGTGTATTCTATGTGGACAAATATAGAACGAGATGTAGCCACCATTGTTGTATCACACAAATTAGTTTCACTGCCCTAAAAACCCCCCATGCTCTAGCTGTTCACCTCTTCCCCACTCCTACCTCCGAAAGCCACTGACCTTGTCACCCTCTCCATCATTTTATCTTTCCCAGGGTGTCACGTACTTGGGATCACACAGTGTGTAACCTATCCAGATTGTCCCTTTTTACTTTGTAATACTAATTTTCCTCCATGACCTTTCATAGCTCCACAGCTTGATTCTGCATTCTATGATTTGCTTTAATTAACCAAAGTCTCTTTCTGCTGTTTCCATCCAAGCACCCTGCTCCTCTGAGGTGTTATTATCTTCATTTCACAGGTAGACTTGAGACTCAGAGAAACAACATCGGGTCAAAGAGCGAAAAAGCTGCGGAAAACACAGAAAAACTTTACACTAGCTTAACGGAAGCACATGCAGCTCTACAGTCAGGCTGACTCGAAACTAAACACCATTTTACTATTTCCCTGCTGCCAGGCCTCCTGCTAGTTACTTAACCTTTCTCTGGACCTACAATGCAGACAGCTGTGCCACTAATACAGAATTCTTGCAAACATTAAAAGAAATCATGTATGTAGGGCTCTCTGTGCAGGGTCTGGCATGTAGAAAACACCTAACACCGCTTAGCTGTCATGTTTGTTTTATTATTTGTGTCATTTTAACCAGTTTCTATAACATCACATTAGACATGGTTATATGACCAGCTGGTAGGACTGTTCGCTTTACTGCATCGGCTCCTCAACCCCTCTGAGTTTTGAGGGAAAGTGGTAGATGAATGATCCTTCCACCGGGGATCTTGGACACGGGGTGACTTCTGAAACCACACATTTATTCCGGTTCTCTGTGTATCTCAGGAGGACCCAGCAGAACCCATCAAGAGTGCAGGCTGTCTTTATTTTCTCATACCAGAGAAAAGATGCAATATGTACCTATCTGTGCCCTATTTATTTCACCTATGAGAAAATAAAGATGTAAATGAGTCCTAGAATTGTATGTTATATATTGTGAAATAGAAAATGCTCAATGTAAAATATGGTGAAGGGGGAAAAATGATGAGATTGTAACAAAAAAGGAAACAAATTTTATGTATATGGGGGGGCAGTAGGGTGGGTAGGGCTATGGGAAAAAATGAGAATTAAGTTGTGTCTTATACTGGTACAAATCCCCATTAGGGAGTGCAATCATGATGCATATATGTAATGTACCAATAAAGATTAAAAAATTTAAAAAAAAAAAAAAAAAGAGTGCAGGCTGGGCTGTGCTCACTGATCGCGTTAATGACGATGGATTTCCGCCCCTTTGCCACTTGATCACCAGCTACCCAGGGTTTTATCACCTTTTTCCAGAGCAGCGCAGGCCACTCCCACCCCTGCCCACGAGGCCCTTTCCTTCTTCCTGACTCACCCAGAACTGAGCCAATTAAAGAACTCATTCATTTCTCCCCCTTCACTCCTTTAATTACCAGCAGTGCTGAGAGTTGAATAACAGTGAACAAAAGACAGATTTATTTACCCCAGGAAATAAACAAGATTATGGGAAATAAGTATTCAGAGGCCCTTAGCTCCTGGGTGAATTTTAATTCGCTGACCCCTGCCTTACAAAAATCTTAGGTCTTTTCACATAATTATAAACTCACCAGGAGTTTTGCCTGCTTGAGTTATTTGTTGGCACACATTCCCCAGCCTGGCCCTTTGCTCTCATTGGCCAATTATTGGAATCTATACTGGAGTTTAAAAATACAGTCTTCTGAGACAAAAAGAAATTCCTTTTCTCCCAGTGAAGTTTTACCACTGTCAGCTTCCTGAGAGTACTGCAGTGTGTACAGAGGAGGGAGGAGGTGGCGTAATTACATCAATTCTAACACGTTTGGTTACAAATCACTTCACCCCTACAGCAAACTAGCATTAAGCCCAAGAGGGAATCTATTGTAAGGAAAAGTCCACCACTGAAGCTAACTTCATGCCTGGCTCAGTCAAGGAGTGTTAACCATGTTCCTATGCTCCATCTCTCTCTACATCGGCAACATATTTTTCTCTGTGTTGGTTTCTTTCAAGAAAGGTGGTTCCCAGAACTCTCAAGTTTCTGACCTACCACATCCTCAACAATCACTACAACTAAAGGATGAAATTTATCGATTGATTCAACCTAGATCATGTGCCCAAACTTAAATCTAGGGTACGGAGCCAGCTGCAAAGAGGGTGTCAAGGGGTGAATCCTCAAAGAAATGTAAGAGTGCCATGTGCAAAAGAGGGGAGATACCTGCTGGGCAGTTAAAATGGATGTTTACTGGAGTGTTCCTTTGGGATATGGATTTCAGAGAATCTTACAGTCTTATTGGGGCAGCTCGAAATTGGTCATTTTGTCATGTGTCATGTGTTGAGTGTTCCTTCCAGAAATTATATATTGACATCTTATTAATCCTCAATACCACGGAATGTGACCAAACTTAGAGATAGGATCTTCACAGAGGTATCAGATTGAAAGGGTGGGCCCTACTCCAACAGGACTGGGGTCCAGAGAAGAGGGGGGAATTTGGATACACACGTGCACACAGGATAATGCCGTATGAACACGAAGATTACCATGATCAAATTAAGGAGAGATAGAAGTCTGGCATGCATTTTTTCCTTACAGCCCATAGAAGGAACCAACCATCACGACACCTTGATCTTAGACTTCGAGCCACTAGAACTGAGAGAAAGTAAATTTCTCTTCTTTAAGCTGTTGAGCTGGGGTACTTTATTTCAGCAGCTCAGATAAACTAACGCAGCATCCTCTGAGAGAGATGTAGCAAGCTATCAGGTCTCCCGAGAGCCTGCAAGAGGTGGTTATAAACCTCACTCCATGTCCTAGGAGACTGCAAAGCTCTGCCCAGTTCCCAGACATCTCTGGAAGTTTATATCACCATGGTCTCTCCTGATTTCAAGCTTCTCTTTCCATGTAGGTTTTCTGTGTTCATCACAGCATTATCTCAGATGTTAAACTCAGCCCTTTTCCTTAATTTTCACCCTTAAGAAGATTCTATTCACTCAAGAGATCTCTGTACACTTTGCTGAAGTGTGGGAGTGGGAAAAGAAGTCAAGCTGCACATTCATACAAGGCTTCCAAATTGAAAAACAAGAATCCATGTTCACTGATTTGAAAAATATTTGTTGAAGTGTTTGTTTATCCTGGGTATAGAAGATGCAGCAGAGAATAAGACAGACTAATTCCTTGCACTCATGGAGCCCATTTTTCACATAGGAAGACAGACGATAAAAACAAGTAAAATGAATAAGAGAATTCTGAAGGATACTACATTCCATGGAGAAAATAAGTGGGCTAAGCGGTAGACATGATATGCAAGTGGGCATCTTGGGGTGATTTTCTTAAACCAGGAAGAGGCTAAAATCAGAAAATGCTTCTCAGAGATGAACATCCCACACATGTTACCCCCAGGAGTTGTCAGCAGCAATACTTTACTGCTTGTGTTTCCCTTCTCCCCACCACCCAGAACTTAAGAGTCACATCAGCATAAAGTATCAGCCTGTTAGTGGCTGTTCCTGTGGCAAGAAGGAGAGAAGGGTCTCCTTGGTGCTGAGGGCGGTGGGCGGGGGTGGCGCAGCAGAAGGCAGGAGCTGAGGCAGAGAAAGCAGCGCCACCTGGGAGACGGGAGGCAGTGGTCCAGAGCACCGCGCCGGCTCAACTGACAAGTAAGATAAATTTGTGAAACACACCACGCTCCCCAGTGAAGGAAACCTGGTTTACAAAGGAAAGAAAAAGGAGAAGGAAAGACAAACATAAAAGAAAGGGGAGGGGCAGAAGGATGGAGAGAAGCTTCTAGAAATTAAGTGAGATGAAAGCATAAACATCACAACAAAAACCTTCCAAGGAGCCACCACACCACAGATGGGTTTAATGTGAGGCTGGCTTATAAATAAATAAAGCAAGAAGTAAAATAACATCAAAAATTGTGTGCCCAGCTATAGAACTGAGCCATTTCTCTGTTAGTCAGCTTTTTATTGGTGGGACAAAATGCCTGAGAATATTAATTTAAAGGAGAAAGATTTATTTTGGGGCTTGAAATTGCAGAGGCTTCTGCCCACGGAAACCAGCTCCACTGTGACAGGCCTGTGGAGAGCAGGAAACATTGTGGTGGAAGAATATGGCGGAAGAAATCTTTTCATCTCCTGGCAGCCAGAAGCAAAGAGAAACTAGAAAACTAGAGAAGAAAAGAGCTGGGACAAAACAAACCCAAGCTATGTCCCAGGGTCTTATTTCACTCGGTTAGGTCCCAGCTCCTAATAAAGCCACTGACCTCTGAACTCATCAGGCGATTATCCTTCACTCTTTCATGATGCTATCACTGCCCAGAAGCCTCACCCATCACCTCTCATGTGGGGGTGTCTCTCAGACCATAACACTTCCCATTGCTCATTTAGTTTATAACTTACAGCAGCCCTGAGGCCAGTATGGTTACCCCACTTTGCAGATGCTTCAACAGAGGCTCAGAAAGGTTAAAAACAATGCTTGAGTTCACATCACTAGTAGCTAGAATAGTCAAGAGCGGAGCGTGGTCTTGTCTGACTCTAAATCAGGGGTTTGTCTCTTTAAAGGTGTTCTATGGAACACCATGCCCCTAAAAACTCTGTTTTAAAAGGGAGACCTGACCAAAGAGAATTTGAAAATGTCGAATTATGGCCCACTTGGAAGGTCACAGCACACACCAGCATGCTATAAGGGGATGGAACTGCTGCTTAACAAACCAGGTAGCAATGGTTGGCTTCAGAGTCAACTTCGGTACACATGGTACTGAAATATTGGGTCAAACACCAGTCTAAACTTTGCTCTATGTTTTTCGGTGAGATTCACAATTAAATCTATAGACTTCAAGGAAAACAAATCACCCTCAAATTATGGGTAAGCCTTGCCCAGCAGTTCAAGGCTCAAAGAGGAAAATAAAAGGATGACCTCTTTTGAAAAAGAGGAAATTCTGCCTGCAGTCAGACTTGAACTGCAGTATCAGCTCTTCCCTGGGACTCCAGTCTCTCACCTGCCAGCTCTCTCTGTAAGAGTCTGGACTCGCAGCCTACATAAACGCACAAGTCAGTTCCTTAAAATACCTTTCCCTGTAGACTATCAGCTCTCAGTGTCCATGGGGGAAGAGGGGTTAGCTCCAAACCCCCTGCTGATACCAGAATCCATAGCACTCCACCCAGCTCCTTACACAACATGACATACCATTTGTATATACTTTGTATCCTTCCATGTATTTGAAACCATTTCTAGATGACTTATAATATTGATTATACTATTTAGGTAATACCCATAAGAAAAATATCTTTAAATGGTCAGAACAGGCACAATTTTTAAAAATTTTTTCTACCCATGGTTGGTTGAATCCACAGAGGCAGAACTCACATATGTGTACAAAGAAACAGCTCAACAGAGAAAGGGAAATAGATTATCTCATATAACATACATCCTATGGAAAGGTTTCATATGCATTAGTGTCATGCATTTATAGATGATAGATATACACATCTATATTGTTTATTTGAATAATCCTGATTAACATATAGCATCAATTTAAATTTAGTGGCTCAAAACAGCGTATTTTTATCATGTTCATGAATTCTACGGCTCAAAACACAAGGCACAGCAGGGACCACACACTTCTGCTCCATGATCTCTGGGATTTCAACTGGGAAGGCTCAAAGGCAAGGGTTAGAAAGCTCCAGACCAGGTATCTTCTCCCCTCACCTTTCTGCACATGGTCCCAATGACCCACGGTAACTAGGCTCAGCTATGACCTCAGGCCGGAGACCTTACATGTGTCTATTGGGATATGAGCTTGTTTATCTAACGTGATGCTTCCATATTGTAGCAAAGGAAGCAAACTGGCCTCGCCTTTTACAATCCAGCCTTAGAAATCACACCTTGTTATTTGCACCATATCCTGCTAGTGCTGGAAGAAGCATGCACAACGTGATGACCCATTGGAAAACCACTTCAGAGGACCTCAGGGAGTCAGAAATCTGTTCAGTTTTGCTTAACTCAGATTTTCTTAAGACCAACTCATCCATTGTTTGGGGTCCAACTGTGTGAATTTCTCCAATTCATATGCTACAGTGTTAAACCTCAGGATCTCATTACCTGGCTTTATTCGGGGTGAGAACAAAAGACTACAGTAGTTACATGAAGATGAAGTCACACTGGGATAGGTTGGTGCCCTCATTCAACATGACTATGCCATTAGGCAAAAGGGAAATCTCAACACAATTATTCACACAGAACACTACGTGAGGAAGAGGAAGGAAAATAGTTACACCTTTTGCATCAAGGAACCCCAAAGATTACCAACAAATCCTCAGAAGGTAGGAAGGAAGCAGAACCTCAGAAGCAGCCAACCCTCTAGACACCTCAAATCTGGTTTTCACAATTATAAGACAATGCATTTATGGCATATAAGCCCCACAGTTCATGATGTGTTTTTTTAATCATCCCAGCCAAATAAATACAATTATTAACCTCATCCATTTATTCATTCATTCAAGCAAATTCAAGACTTCATAGCACGTCCACTGCCAACTTCTCATCTCATATCCAGTTCTCCTTCCTTTCCCTCACTGGCTTCATTGTGTTCTCTGAAACAAAACTCATGTCAACATGAAATAAAGTTATATACACAAAAAGCCTGCTAAAGAGGAGGTAATAAATCAGTCTCTTTTTCAAAGCATGTCCCTTCCTGGTGATTCCTTCTTGTTCCACTGACATCACCCCTTGGGTTTGCGTCTCAGGTTGGGCCCTTTATCTTTCTGGAGATTCAATCTTCTTGGCTCCTAAAGAGGTTGCCTGACCCTTTTATCTCCAGAAGAATTCCTTTTTCCTGCTCCAGGCAGAGTCCCCAGGCAGCCCAAGGACTAGGCAAACTCTATGGCAGTTGTCTGGATTATCAACCTGATGGGACTGATTATTAGTCAAGCACATGTCTAAGTGTGTCTGTGAGATGTTTTCAAAAAGGACTGGCATGCGGGACAGCAAACCAGTGGGTTCATGCAGCCTCAGTGCAGGTGCCACTGCCCAATGGAATGAGAACCCGTGAGAAACAAAGCAGGAGAAGAAAACTCCTTAGCACAAGCTCTCTGGTCTTTGCCTCGTTCTCGACTTCTGGCTGCCATGACGTAAGCAGCTCTGCCCGCTACACCTCTCCACTGGGATGTGCTGCTTCACCCTAGGAATGGACCAGTGGGTTGTGAACCAAAACAGCAGAAACTGTCATACTTAAACATCAACATATCCTCCTCGGAGCTGACTCTGTCAGGTAATTCATCCAAGAGACAGAAAGCTAATGTAGACTAACAAGAGCAAGTCCAGGAGAACAGGACCTAGAGGCATCTCTGGGTTTCACAGAAGAAGCAGGAGAAAGGGAACCTTGCCTGGGTAATGTAGAGTAAATGCTGCTGAAGAGTGGGAAGAAGCTACCCAGGGGTGGTTTGAGGAAAAAAAAAAAAAAGAAATATCAGCTTGGGACTTTTGGAGAGGCTTAATTTCTCTGGCACTTACTTTGCCCAGTTACTTTGAAGGATGTGCTTTCCCTTTGATACCTAGACAATACCTACACAAAACAGACAGGCATCCTGCTACGAACTATAGAAAGTCTGGTGACCTCTATATGATCTCTATGGGCTCCAAGAGATGCTGTTATTTTGCTCTTAGCTCTCTTGAGTGATCATCATAATGTTCGTCTCGTGAGATCTTATTCTGCTTTGGAGCACGCGGATAAAGAATTCAGCCTCCTAATCTCCACTGCCAATAGGAGGGATTTATGTGAAGGATCCTATAGTGGGGATATATTGTGTTTGCTCCCTATCACTGATGCTATGTGAATCTAGCTTTCAAAAAGCCATTCCTTCCTGGCACACCTCAGTCCAAATTGAATTAGGTATAACATCACTTGTAGTTCCAAGGATGAGCACGTGATCCAATCTGGACCAATCAGCGCTCCATCGCTCTGGCCATCATGGATTTAGGCAAGGGGCAGCAGTTGGTTACTGGCATGTGAGAGCAAAGCCAAATTGCAGAAAAGATACATTTAAAAAGACCAAAATTTGATGACATTATTTATGACCCCAGATTGAGCCATATCTGAGGTATTCTATTTCATATTAAAATAAATACTCCTAGCTTATTTTCCTTAATCTAGTTTGAGTTGTACAATACCGGGTGTGGTGACTCACGCCCACCAGTAATCAGTACTACATACCATAGTGCCAAGGGTAGTGACTCACACCTGTCGTCCCAGCACATGGGAGGCCGAGGCAGGAGTATTGCTGTGAGTTTGAGGTTGCATTCAGGGCCAGCCTGAACTACAAAGTGAGATCTTGTCTCGGAAAAAAAAAAAAAAAAAAGACTTGGCTAGCTTTTAAATCCCAATGAAAACTTGAGCAGGTACATAAATTTACAACAGAAATGCAAATATAAATTTAGCATTAGATATTCTTGTTCTAAAAGCTCTTTCTCTTTTGTTCACTCAAGTTCTGCCTACTTCACCTGCTGTTTGCCTCAATGTTCTCTATTCCAAATTCCTGCCTGTTCTTTGTGTACAATGATTCAGCTACTCCCTCCCCTGCACAACCTTACCAATGAGCATTTATGAAGGTATTTCCCCAAACAAAGAAAATTCTCTCCCAGAGGGGAATTCTGTTACCAGCTATTGAGAAGTAAAAATTTTCACTCCTCTGCATATGATATGAAGAGGCTGGATAAGACCTCCTATATGATTCTGTGCTACCAAAGAGCTGTAGAGTTCAAAATACAGGAAAGTCATTAAAACTGCAGCACAGGACAGTGTTTTTAAAAATGCAAGTCACAACCCATTAGTGAGTCTTGAAATCAACTCACTAGGTCCTAACTAGTACTTTTTTAAGTGAAAGAGAATGAAATAGAAAATAACACAGCACATCATTTATAATGAAGGTGTGTATAGGTTTATGAAATTTTTATTTCAATCATAGATGTGTAAGTACTGTACACACGAAGCTGGATCATAGTTTAAAGTATCATTTCTCATTGTGTATCATAAAAAATTTTTTTTGAAAGCCAGGGGTATAATCAGTATTCACTGAAGGAAAAGAAACCAGAAAGTTAAAAATTAAAATATGTATTTTTTTAAAAAAAAACAGAAGAAATAAGAAAAATATGTAGTTATAGCTAAAAAAAAAATATGGCACTATCTATACCAAAAAGGAAAATTATTATCCTTGGGCAGAGGGAATTATGGTATTTTTCAGTTTCATGTGTATACTTTCTGCATGATCTAATTTTTTTAAAAAAGGCGTGCTTTACTTCTACCATCAGAATCTTCATAAGGCTTAATTTATTTTGAAAAATAAGTATATTTCTGAACCCCCTATGGAACATTTCCTAGAAGAAATATATTCAAATACTAACAGTGCCAATGGTATTAGTCCATTTTCCATTGTTAAAACTTACTATCTAAGACTGGGTATTTTATACACAAAAGGAGTTTATTTAACTTGCAGTTGGGGAGGTAAAAACCTCAGCCAGCATGGGAACATCTCTGGTGAGCTGCCCTTGGACACAAGAAATCATGGAGCAAGTACCACTGGCTTTCAATCACACTACAGAGCAAGAGGCCAGAAAGATACTCAGGAGTCTGACTCACTCTTTTATACAAACTCACTTAACTCAAAGGAGTTAACTCACGTCCTGCGTGAGCTACTTAGTCCCTTGGAGAGCAGTGCCAGCAATGACCTCGCCACCTCTCCACCTGTTAAAGGTTCCCGCTAACTCAACACTAGACACAGAAGACTGAGCCACAAACAAGCAAACACGTAGGTGACAAAACACATCTGAGCCATACTTCTCTTCATAAGCACTTTTCAATCTTCTCTTTGTTAACTTTTTGCATGTTATACCTTTCCTACAAGAAGACGCGTACACATACGAGGAGAAACTTATTCTGTTTCATCTTCTTTGAATTTCATGATTCTTCAGTAGGAGACAAGTTTGAAAACAAAACTTGGAAATTCCAAAAATCTAGCCAAGGGAAAGAATGACTGGGTAGAGACAGGTAGGGAGGCAGAGAGTGAGAGAATATGAGAATCTTTTGCATTGATTTTCCACCTGAGTGAGCTCCTTTCCGTCTTTTCCTTAGTGTCTGACGAAGGTAGATGTTAGAACGCAACTCTGACACATTCCAAATGTCATATTCCTCAACACCTGTGTGAGAGAGCATAATTTACGGAGAAAGAAGTATCCCTGGAGCAGAGAGACAGCGTCTACCAGCGTGGCAGAAACCAGAGGACGCCTAGACAGGAAAGAGTAGAGCTCCTCAAAGCCTGTCCTTGAAAAGCAAGCAAACAGGGGCAGAGGACAGAACCAAAAGACAGGATGTCAACGGCGTTCCTCCAAGGAAGGGATCAACTTGTCAAAAAATTCAAAAACTGAGCCGACCCAGGCATCTCGCGAAACAAGGGTGCCCGAAAGAAGCTAAAAGCAGAAATATCGCCAGCAAATGCACAGATGAATTGTGAGTCCAAAATTGCAAGTTATAAACAGAAATTATAGGTGGGAATGAGAAGAACAGGAAGGAAAGAAGAGGGGCAGAAGCGGAGGGACAGAAGACGGAAAACAAAATCAGGAAACTAAATGCTCATCTGTCATTGTTTCTGAAGAGCTGGGAGAGAAACATCATGAGAAAAGGGGTGCGTTTGGGGTAGATACACAGACAGGAAATGCTCGCCTCATCTTGAGAGTGAGGAAGCCCCGTCTTCCTACCTCTTCCTTTTACAGAACAATATTTTTCACTTCTGTGTGCAGGGAGAGGGAACTGACTTTTATTTTTGTGCGGTGTTAGAATAGGATTCGCACATGGATGAGGAAAAAATCTAACAGTACAAAAGGCAACCAGTGCAAAGGGAGCAACACTCTATGCTAAATACCTTCTGCTTGTCCTCAGATTTGTTTTTCACCTCTGTGGTGGGAGCCAGGATCCCGTGTCCTCTGGCTTGCGGGAGGGGTGACCCCTGGGAGGCGCTGGCTGACACAGAGGAGAAGAAGTGTCCTGAACACGTACTCCCCGGGCACCCGTCCCACAAGACTCCCTCAAACTGGATCCGTGACTGGACATCACTGTCATTCTCCAGGATCAATACATGCTCCTCTCTTTCCTGGTACTGGAGATGCCTCCCTCCCCTGGTCCCATTCATATCGAGAACAGATACAGCCTTGTTGATTCCATACTGGATCACTTTGCTCTCTCTTATGCTCCACTGCACCTGCACCTGTGTAAATACACAATTTCTGCGCTTTCTTAACTTCCACTCCGATTACCTCTCCAGTGTGACTGCGCTAGTTTCCTCTGTATCCTAATATCTCTCTCTCCTCCCCCACCCCGTCACTCTCAAAAATATTAACATATGATATACTTTTTTTTTTGAGACAGGGTCTCGCTTTTTATAGCTCAGGCTGGTCCTGAGCTCAGCCTTGAACTCACAACAATCCTCCTGCCTCTGCCTCCCAAGTGCTGGGATGACAGGTGTGAGCCACCACAGCTGACACTGTGGTATGTGGTACTGATTGCTGCTGGGCATGAGCCTTCATGCCCAGCTTTGTTGTATGTGGTTACCAGGGGTCAAACCCAGGTCCCTGTGCATGCAAGACAAGCGCCAGAACCACTGAGCTAAATCCCCTGCTCATAGGATACACTTTTTAGTAAAAATAATCCTCAGCACTCGCCCAGATGTGTTTTGCACAGCTGTTTGCCCACTGTCTACCAATGCAGTCAGTGCGGGTCACTCCACTGAGCCGCTCTGCTCAAATCCTTTGAAAACTACCTGCGGGCTCCTTTGCCCTGTGGTAGCTCTTTGACGAGTGGAGGCCATTTTCTAACGGAAGGCACGATACTCTCAACAGAAAGAAGACGAGAGGGAAGCAAGCTGTGGGTCTTCAGCTCTCTGCTCCGCCCCTGCCAGGTTGTTTCCATTGGTCATGTTTATCTCCAGATGCCCATTGCTGCCTTGGGGCAGCTTTCTTCTACCTTTTCTCCTGCTGCTAACTGTTCCTTCCCTTCCTCCCCTTCAAGTCTAGAGATGAAGACCCTAAGTGTATCTAGATCATGTCACAACAAGACATGTAACACAGTCTTATAGTTAAACAACTAAGTAAGAATGTGTGTGTATTTATGTCAACCTACTGTGTGCCTGATGTCTTTTTTTTTTTTTTCAAAAAATAACTCACTTCATTGTCCGCTCCACATGATGGGACTGGTATTACCATTACATGCACTTCTGAAAAGAGAAAACTGAAGTTCAGAGATATTGTGATTAGATTTGTTATAGTAAATATGCACATACAATATATGTAGTACATGCAGACACAAGATTTTAATACAGTTCAGCCTAACGTGTACCCTCAGTAACACATGTGGAGATCTGTTTTACTCTTGTAACTTGAATGTATTTTGATGTAAGCTTATGAACTGGCATGTGACATACGAACAGAAAAAAAGTCAAATCTAGCTAGGTACCATTTAATATTTCCAATAGGACCACACCCAGAGTAACTATTCCGAGTTACTCCCCGGGGCCCTCCCCGGGGCCCTCAGTTACCATGACCCTCTCTTTCCTGAAGAAAACATCTATTCTCTTTTTGTCCTGATCTAACAGTTATATTTGTCTGTTGTGTACTTATATTGTTATTGCACTATATATTTGGAGACTTTCTGGCCAACACATATAGTAGTCGAGTGAATCCTGCTACCTATAAACACTAAATAAATTTAACATATGCGTATTATAAAACAAGAGCTTTCAGAGTATTGAATACCAACCAGTGAAGAAGGGAATGCCTGAGGCCAGGGAAACAGATGACTTGAGTCGTGCAATTGACTGGTTTATGGAATACAGAATGTTTCTAGAATTCAGTGCACGATGCCAAGGAGGCCAGGCAGCTAGAACTCATAGAAAGATACAGAGCTGCACAGCAAAAGAATTCAAGTGATCTGCAGGCTCACTCAAATACCCAGTGAGTACTGACAATCACATCTCTGTGAGGCAATCAGCTCATGCTATGAAAGAGCTATCTCAAAGAAGGAGTAGGATCTAAGTCTGCCACAAGCAGATCTAGAAATACAGCCCAGAAATATTATCTGCTCCCACTAGTGAGTATGGAGAAAGCTCCTAATCCTAATTTATGGAGCATGAAGAGACTATGTATAAATTCTTGTCTTGGGTATGAGCAAAATTAGTCCCAAATTAATCTGCCTAGGAAGACTTACCAGTAAGATTCGAAGTGATCAAACTGAACTATGTCTCAGAACAAAGGTCATAAGCATATACAGAAGTACAAAAGTATCCACCACCCAACAAGGTGAGAAACATGTGTAATATCCAGTCAAAAATTATCAATTACATAACAAACTAGAAAAATAGGGCCCACAATGACATGAAAATCAATCCACTGAAACTCAGAAACGAAAATTTTTAATAGACATTAAAACAGTTATTACACAGCCAGAGGAAAGACTGACTGTGTGAAATAGAGATACAGAAAATTTTAAAAGATTCAAATTGAACTTCTAGAAATGAAAAATATACTAGATGAAATTAATGAATACTGAAGAGGGATAGATGAGCTAATTTGATGACACAGAAATTTCTATTTTCTTGAACACGTTTCATCTCTTTTAGTATATTTGCTGAAGGGATCACTATCATCTTTCTTTTAAACCTACATTTAATAACCAGTACTAGGTTCTTTTGAATTTTCTTCTATATTTTTCTAATTTTTCTCTTATCTGGGCCTAGCTGCTAGCATACTGGTAATTTGTGACTGACTGCCAGATAAAGTGTGCAGAAAAAAATTACATACAGTTATTTTGAAGTTCTGAATAGCATTATCTTCTTTCATAGTGGAAGATTTTTGAGGTCTGAAAGTCAACTACAAAAGGGAAGACCACCTTAAATCTTGTCAGAGATTGGGCTGACTTAGAACTGAATTTTAGTGTTTGCAAAGGTTGTTATGTTTTCTATATATCACCTTTTTTTTCCCAGTAGTAGGGATCAAACCTAGGAATGCTCTAAACTATACTGACATAGGATCTCATTAAATTGCTCAGCTGGGACTGGAATTTGCAATCCTTCCACCTCAGCATCCCAGTAAGTATTCTTAAAGTATAGTCTATTTGTGAATTCTAACTGGAATAAAATAGAAAAGAAAGTAGGAAAAAGGGAGAGTAGGACCTTATTTTGTATCTATCATGTATATATTAACCTATGTCTAATGCATAAATAATAATAGAGATAAATATATAAACATTCAGAGAGATGGAAAATTATGTCCTTTATTGCTTAGGCTATTTAATTTTCATTTTTCACAATGAGGCAGCTGTCACCTAGACTCTTCTCTGTACATGATACTGTATCTCAGATGGATGCACTTCCCATTCCAAAGTCTAGGTCTCATGATTCTGCAAGAGTTTTTTAAACCTTAGAATTGAAGAGTCTGAGAAAGTAGAAATAGTTAAACTAGTTAACTCTTCTGAACGCAGATGACAAATCAGTTCAAGTCAATTTAAGGAAGGCAGTCAAAATAGCCACAGCAAAAACAAAATGGCAGTCACAGACTCAGCTAAATGGAATTAGAGGGGTCAGGTTAGCCTTGAACTCACTTAGAGGTGGCACACCAACAATTTTATAAGATTTCAATCTCCTGTCAGATAGATTTGACTAACATTATTCTGTTAGTCCAATCAAGGAAGGCTTTTCCTTGTGTCACATAAGAATGCTCTGAGACAGAATCCCTAATAACAGAGCTCAATTTATATTCTTCTAGTTCTATGACCTAAAAGGAACTTTACTTCCCTGAATATTTTTTCTTAAAAAAGAAGAAAAGAAACTAACTCCAAGTAACAATTGTAAGTGAGCCAACTTTATCAGTTTATCATTACTATAATGAAATGCCTCAAGCAGACCACTTTAAAAAGAAGTTTACTTAGCTCATCGTTGTGGGAGTTCAGAGACATAGTGCCCACATCCATTCAACTCTGGTGAGACCCTGGTGGCAGGATGCCACCGTACCATATAGCAGCGAAAACACATGCATGAGTGAGAAAGCATATCCCACGACAGGAAGACAAGAGTGTGATTCAGGACTCAGTTTCACTCTTTCAACTACTAACACAAGAAGTCCCATGAGAATGGGACCATCACACCTTCAATGACTTACAGACCAATTCCTAATGGCTTAAAGGCCTTCTTCCAGGCTCCGCCTCTAAAGGTCCCGACCACTTCACTACCAATCCCGCGAGAACAATGCTCCCCCTGGCGGAGAAAACACCTAAATGATGGCAATAGCCTTAACCTTGATCCAGTCACTACAGTAGGAAGGAAATGGTGTGTCACCCAGTATTGCTTGATAAACTCAATCCTGTGACTCTCAAAAGAATCTTATAATTGATAGAGGGTAGGACCAGTTCCCCAATGGAAGTGTAGGTGCTAGACAGGGAAAGCAGTAAATATCTACTGAATACGATCTGAGCTACACATCCATACAAAAGGCACCAACGATGGGATGTAAGCATTCAACTGATTTCTAAGTTCTGCAACCAACAACACACTATCAGACCCTCCTACTACTGCTGTTCCACAGAGTCAGAATAAGAAGAGGCTGTTTTCTGTCCAATAATATGAAATCGGTTAAACAAACCTGATATAAAAACCATACACTGGAACTCCATTTTTGCAAGCAGTCATATTAAAACAACATTAAAATGCATCTATAAAGTACAGAGTATTTATTGTCAAAAAACCAGCTTCCAAACAGGATAGGAGGTAGATTTCTGCCTGATCTCTGCAGTAGAGTCACCTGGGAACTTTATTTTTATTTAATTGAAAATGCAATGATGCTTAATATCTAATCTTAAGTCAATGACTCTCTACTTCTGCAATCTTCTGTCATCCCCAGCGTCCAGTAAAATACTACAATGCACCACGTCGGGAAAATAGAGGCATTAATAACTTGGAATACAGAGAAGAATGAAGCTCAGTCAAGATGGGTGGTGGATTAGTTTCATGGGGCTGCTCTAATAAATTACCACAAACCATCTAGATTGAAACAAGACTTTGATTGTCTCTGTTCTGAAGGTAGAAGTCCAAAGTCAACACTCTGGCCTGAACCAGCCCAACTTTCTATGCAGGCGCTAAAGGAGGATCCTTCCTTGTGTCTTCCTAGATTCTAAGGTTTATTGTTGGTCTTCAGTGTTCCCTGGCTTGTAGATGGCTGTCCTCTCACATGGCATTCTCTTTATGTGTCTTCTGTCTCAATGTCCCAATTCACTTCCCCTTATAAAGACAGAGATCAATGGATTAGAGTCCACCCTAATCCAGAACAAGTTAACCATAACCATCTACAAACACTCTATTTCCAAATAAGGTTATGTGTTCCACAAAGAGGGTTGAAGACTTGAAAATATATTTTGTTATAATCCTGCTTCATTGCAAGAAACAAGCCAGAACGTATCTGAGCAGGAGATTCCCAGGTCCTCGGAAATTCATGAGAAGAGTCGGAAAGAGATGCCTCCCACCTGGGAAGGGTTTGTAAAGTCTTATTTGCATCAAACACAGGCTTCCTCCAGAAGGCTGGAGAAGTCAACTGTTTCACTGCCATGAGTGTTCATGAAGTTTGCAGATGTGAATCTACACTGCTCTGCTGAACTAAACACAGACACACTCACAAACATCTCATTTGGTGAAAAGATCATTAAAATAGCAGGATATGCTGGTGAAATAAATCCCTGGATCTGGAATTTCAAAACTTCGATTTTCTAAAAACCTCCACCATTAACAAATTACTAAATTCTGCAGTTGGCTTCTATTCCTACACTTGTGAAGTGGGATTTACAGTTCCATAATTCTCATCTGGCCTACCTCCTAGGGCATGGTGACGTGAAGCATTTAAAAATGGATGGCAATATTCAAGGAGGTACCTTGAACCTCTTCTTACAGTTTCAATTAGTGAAATTCGCTGAGAATATTCCTGGATACCACCTCTCTTTCTCTGGTACTAGGCAGGGTGGAACACAGTAAGAAAGAGTAGGAGGGACACATTCACATTACATTTTCTTCTCTACTTATCCAAGGACCTAAATCCACCTTTCCTCTTGATATGCAGTTTGGAGAGGGGGTGGGAATGGGATGTGGAGCTTGAAATCCCTGGAGAGAAGATAGCATGCACTAAACCTTTCATCTAACCAGGTACTATAATTCACAGAGGTGATGCAAATGTGCATTATCCAGTGACATTTCATCCCGGAAGCAATTCATCAATAGATTGCCACCTACCAGGTGTCAAGGGAGCCCCAAATTTTATTCTTGCCCTGGGCCCCATAATTTGTAACTCCACTGCTGACATTTTAGTGAAAATACCCAGAAGGAGAACACTGGGTGTAAGATGCAACACAGAAAAGCATATTAAAGATATTCAAAAATAATGACTTTTCCAATAGATTTTTAATGCCAAACATATGTATTACTGACTGAAATTCAAGTGTTTACCAGATTTTGAAATCTCACTTCAGCTACCCCAGCTGGTGTCTGACACATTCCAAAATTTTTCTTCTACTTGATACATCTATTTTTAATGCCTTCACTTGCCTTTCTTTTTGGCAAACTGGGGGGAGAGGATGCCTGTCGCTTCCCGTCCTTCAGTTCATATTTTGCATAAATCAATCAGGAATTAAGAATTAAACAATCACTTCATATCTCGGTTGTCAAATATTTCACTGCTGGGGGATGTATTTGCATATGTGAACATATGTTGGCCTCTCAGTGTTTAAGGGAAGTACAGAACATCTAGAAATTCTTGAAAATATCCATAAAAGCCACAACACTAAAGAGATGATGGGACCAGATGATCCAAGGCTGCAGGAAAGCCACGTAATGAGATGCAACCAAGAGGAAAATTCAGGGTCCGGGATCATGATGACGATCCAGACACAGACCCTGATCTGCAGCTCAGCTTCAAGACCTGTGTGAAGTCTGATCTCCCCGAGGGCGCTAGTCAACCACGATCAAGGCTGAGGACCCCAGGAGCAGACACAAGGGTATGGATGTAAGAAGTGCACTGGGGAGGGACTGGAAAAAACAGGCCAGTCTGGAGTGTGCTGGTGACCAAGGAGTAATGGGGACCCGGGGTTGCCCACAAATCACTGCCCTACAGAAGCATGAAAGCAGTGTGGAACACGTTCACAGAATACGCTCAGCACACAAACATCCAGCAGTCGTTGCTGTGCAGCTGTTCCTATGGGTGTCCATGTCTTGTACATCTGGCCTCCTCTGTTCCAAAGCATAACACAGTCCTGTAGTCCTGTGGCTCCCAAACTGTGCACCAAGGGCCTTCAAGTATTACAAGATATTCACCAAAAAAGCTCTGTTTTTAATTTTTGAAAGAAGCAGAGAATCTTAGGCAAATCACCAGCTCAAAATGGCTCAGTGCTATGGATTAAACTCTGCAGCCTTCCTTTCTTGGCCTCAAATTTGTATGCTGATGTCCTGACTCTTTATCTCAGAAATGACCTTATTTGTAAATAGGATCTTTTCAAAATAAATAACTTAAATGCTAATGATGTCATTAATGTGGGCTCTAATATAGTAGGATTAGTGTCCTTATAAAACATTTGAACTCAGGGGCCAGGGAGTCAGCTCAGTGGTTCTGGTGCCTGTCTTGCAAGCGCAAGGACCTGGGTTCAATCCCCAGTAACCACATACCATACTGGGCATGGAGACTCACACCCAGCAGCTACCAGTACCACATACCACAGTGCCGGGTGTGGTGGCTCACGCCTGTAATCCCGGCACTCAGGAGGCAGAGGCAGGAGGATTGCTGTGATGTGAGTTGGAGGCTGAGCTCAGGGCCAGCCTGAACCACAAAGCAAGACCCTATCTCAAAAAACCTAAAAAAAAAAAAAAAAAATTTGAACTCAAAACCCTGGCAGGAGAGTGCGCAGCTATAATCAAAGTATTTGAAAGGCTATGGGAGGAGGATCACAAATTCAAGTTGAGCCCAAGGAACTTAGCAAGATAACAAGACCCTGTTTCAAAAAAAAGTTGGGGATGTTGCTCAGGGTGAAGGTCCCACGTTTAATTCCCAGAATGAAAAAGGGCGGGGAGAGTGTGGAGAGAGAAAGAAAGAAATCTGTATGTAGACACGGAGAGGGAAGACCATGTTAGGACAAAGGAGAAGGAAACAATATGCAAATCAAGGAGAGAACTCGGAGGCATCAACCTTGTAGGGACCTTAACCTCCGACTTCCAGTCTCTATACTGTGGAGGAAAAACAAATCTCTGCTTCTGAAACCATCCAAATTATGACAGGATAGCTGTAGCTTACTGACAGACTCAATTTTAACAGAAGATCACACAATAGTTCTTTAATATCTTTAAAAAAATCCTGAATTTTGAGAATAGCTGTGGTAAAAAGTGAGATACATGCAAAACTCAGTGCTACACAAAATGAAACTGACAGTATCCAATCTGATTCCAAGGTTTGGTAAGCTACCCGTGTCCCATTAGAAGAAATTGTGGCTATTTAAGAATCAAATATACATATGATTTTCTTTTGATATGTGTGTATTACATTGTCAGATGACTTCTGTATTATTTGGGCATAAATACTTATAAAGTTGTGTGGACCGAACTACTTAAGAAGGGTATTTCAGCCAGGCGTCGTGGCTCATGCCTGTAATTCCCAGCACTCACGAAGCAGAGACAGGAGGATTGCTATGAATTCGAGGCTGGCCTGGGCTACATAATGAGCTCAGGGCCAGCCTGAAATACAAGTGAGACCCTGTCTCCAAAAAAAAAAAAATACTATTAAAGATATTTGTTTAAACTTAGAGATGCTATAAAAAAAAATTCTGAGAATCGAAGGGTTTCACGAGCCAAGAACGTTTGGGAATATGTGCTGCAGCCCAACGGAGATGGCAGACAAAAGAGCAGCAAAGAGTTCAAATACTGAAGAAGATGACACCAGTGTCAGCATCATCTGGTACTATCGCTGCCCTCTATGCTCACAGAAATGCCAAGTACTAGAAAACCAAGTCACAGTAGCCAGGGGGTGGAGTCCTGACACAGAACACACTACTGATGGACAGCTGCATTTCGAGTGTTGTCTTGGTCTATTGAAGGCATGGTTGAAGCAACTCTCAAAAGCAATGCATGCAGGAATGCATGACAATTTGAAATGTGTGTGTTAAATTAGAGACCTCTGCGTGGCACTGTGGGTCCAGCGGGACCCACAGGACACCCAGCGATCAAGTAGTGCAAACAGAAGCAGCTCCACTGCCCTTCACATCGAAGGTCTCACTGAGCGGATGTGTCCTAATTTCTACAATTTGGGGCTCTGCAAGGTTAGGGGACCAGCTTCTCAAAGTGAATGCACTTTTGTTAGGGGACAGAGTAGGCAATTTAATGACTGTTAGCTACAGTTGACATGAGGAACTTTGGAATCTGATGTCTAGAAATTAGCAATTAGAGAAGAGCAGACATCGTGTTGTTAGGAACAATGGACCGAGATCAATAATTACACTACAGGAGGAGGAAGGCATCCATGAGAAACCTAGGCACGAAGGCGCCTCCTATCACACCTTTGCCCAACTGACGCATGCAGCAACCCTGGGACAGTAAGGAGAAGGTATTTGCCGAAGGACTCAGAATCCTCCAGAAGGAAGATGATGGTCAGACCACGAGCTGAGCCCCTGCAGAGGACGCAGGGGAAGGTGAGCAGAATGTAGACTGGAGAGTGAAGGAGGGCAGGAAGAATGGCAGGGTCATCTCTGAGGCCTGCAGCAGTGGTGGCGCTTGAATTTACTGCTTTTGTAAAATTTTCTGTGAAGAAGAAAGGAGCCATGAGGGAGCAAGGCGGCACAGAAGGTGATCCAGAATACTGATTGTGAAGGCATCCGGGTGAGGCGGCTCACAGAGAGAATGCCGCAGCAAGCATCGTGGATTGGCAGGTGCTACATGCCGAGGCCACTGTGTGCGTCCGCCCCCCAGGGTTCTCGGTCATAAACTGAGAGGCTGGGTTCCTACGGCGGCCTGGTGGGCATTCATTCAGCAAGTTGTTTTGGCTCAGAGGCTCCTCATCAGCCAGGCCAAGGCTTTCTCAGAACTTTGTCTCTGTGTGTTGTTCCTCCTGCTCAACACTTCCTTACCTCCTTCAACAAACTCTCCCCACCTTCTTCCGATCCCTCCCCTTTGCATCGCGTTCCACAATAAGTATTTTCCACATTGTATTAGTCCTCTTCGTTGTTGTAAAATAACACATGAAGCTGGGTAACATATAAAGAAATGTCCTTAGATCACAGTTTCAGAGGCTGAAGTCCGAACCACGTGGTGTTGTCTCTCCTGAAGGTTCTGGCTACGTCACATCATGAATGGACCCATGACGGGAAACTATTTGAGCAGGTGAGATCAAATGTAGAGACAGGAAGCCAGAGAGAAAAGAGAGGAGCCAGGCTTGTCCCTTTGTGACAACCCTTTCATAAGAACCAAGATGCGTTGTGCAAGAATTGCATCATTCCATCTGAGGGCAACATCCCCATAATCCATTTGTCCTCAAGGCCCCACCTCTTAAAGGTCCCCACACCTCTTTACACTGCTACAAAGAGTCAAGCTTCCAACATCTGAAGCTTAGGGGAATACTCATAGCACCTCCAAACAACAGTACATACATTATCCTATTCTGGAATTTTCTTCTTGAAGAATCCCAGTTAAGATACTCTTTATATGCTCTTTCAGTGTGTGTGTGTGTGTGTGTGTGTGTGTGTGTGTGTGTGTGTGTGTGTGTGCGCACGTGTGTGTGTGCGCGCATTTCCACACAGACAGATTAGAAAATGCCATTAGACTGGAGAGTTTTTTTTTTAATTAACCAGTTGCCTCTCCAAAACACTAGAATGATCTAGAAAACATTTTTGTTCAATTATACACCATAGCCAAAATTTATTGAGCACCTCTATGTACCAGACACTGTGCTGTATGTTTTATGCACACTGTCATTTTCATGTATGTACTGTTAACCCCATTCTCTAGTGAGAAAACATTATTTGGATGAAGTCACACAGCTGGTAATTGGCCAACTTGGGATTTAAACACTGGCTTAATTAATGCTCCATATTGTCTCTCAGTTAAATTTGAGAAGAGTCTTAAATATCTAACACCCCCTAGTGATCAGTTGAAACTCCTCAACCCTTAAAAGGCTGCCTCACTCTTGGTGGAAGGTCTGGGAAGAGGCTGGGAGCTCATTCCTGTCTTGTGTGATGTAACCCTTCATTGACAGAGGAAGGAAATAGCACACACTGAGCCCTTTCTGGATAACCTGGCTGCATATATCTGTTACTTGAGTGAGTACTTCTGGTAGTAAGTATAACCTGGGCTTGACCATTTCCTACATGAATTTCCCATACATGATAAAACTGAGGCTCAGAGAAGAAATGACTTGATCAAGGTCTTATGACCAGCAAGTGGTAGGACTAGGATTCAAGCCCTTTTCATTTCACAGCTTTGTCTAATTCCATTGCTTACCTGGCTTTGGCAAGTGCTGAGCTAGCAGGTACTAAGCGCTCCCTTTCTGTTCTGTGTGGATTATCCATCCTGGTCTCCTCACAGTCCTCTGAGCCTGCTCAGTGGCCAAGTCAGTCTAAGTCCAGAGCTCACACCTTTTAAAATGATGTGCTACTATGCACATATTTCCTCAAATTGAGCCTAAATTTCCTGTCTTCTGCGCTCATACAGAGCTAGTTGAGTCCCTCTCTGCCTGCAAGACTGAAGAAGACAGGCCTCTATCAGTTCTGTTCAGGGATGAACATTTTCCATTCTAACTTGCTTTCTCGTCCCCTGTCCCCAAATCCATCCTCTGAACATGGTTGTTTATCTGCATCATTGCTGCTTGTTTTGCAAGCCCACAAAGGAAGCAGGAGGACCCAAACTCCCTATGAAAGCGAAGGTCAGATGCAGTCTGCAGACAATGGTGAAAAAATAATGACTTTCAGCCATCATTATCTGGAGCTGCACAGCGAGCCGCACAAATATTCGGCGGGTTGGCGTCTTTTGGCGGGTGCCTTCTAAAGAAGAAGACAAGGCCGTGGTGATATCATCACCCTCCGCAGCTCAAGGCCTGGGTTGAAACATGTATTTAATGGATCCAGGGTAAAAGAACGTCAAGGACAAGGCATGCAGATCAAATCATAGGCAATAAATTTGCTGCTGGCTTGGAACCTATCCTGGAGGGTTATTGGAAGAATTAAGTGAATTAATGTGTGTAAAATGCTTAGCCCAGTACCTGGCACAAAGCACGTGATCAATAAATATTGGTTAGTGTTAGCATCTTTGTGAAGTGGGCCCAGTGCACTGGGGGAAGCAGTCAGGGAATAATAATGGTACTCCATCAGGACTCCCCACCTGCTCAGCCTTTATACAGATCATCTACTTAAATCTTTATGAACCTGTGGTAAACTTATTATCCCCATTTTAAAGACAGTGAAGCCAAAGCTCAGAAAAGTTAGATATCTTACCCCAGGTCATGCAGGTAAGTGGCTAAGAGCTTGGATTGGGTTTTAGAATTAAAAAGTTCTGACTTTAAATTCCAGCTCAAGTACATACTACATGACCTTAAAAATGTCATTTAATGTGCCTCAGTCCCAAAAATAGGGACACACCTAAATCTATGTTTAGGGTGACTAGAGTAGTTTTCAGGTGGGAAAGAGGAGAAATAAATATTTTAGGCTCAGCATTTTCAAGGATGAATGCGCACAGTCTGCTATGCAACCCTGAGCAAAAGGAGAAGGGCCAGGAAAGTTAGAGGCACAAGAAAACTAAGTTTGAAAGGAAAGAGTCTCGTAGTTAGGTAAAGAAGATCCAGGACCCTCAGGCTTGAAAGGAAAAACCAGTTTAGAGAAAGTGGCTCTACTGCTAACCAGCTGCGTAGGAATCCCAGCACCTTGGTAGACTGAGACTCCGCCCTCATCAGTCTCAACCAATGAGGAAGTCCCTCATGGCGTCCCGTTGCCAGGCAACCCAGGAGGCCCGGCAGTTGGAGGAGGCTTTTCCTCGCCCTCTCAGTGCTCTGCTGAGCCCAAGGATGGGCCCCCCTTAGGGCCTCGGACACCGCGGGTGGGGATTTTGTCAGAGGAGTTTTATTTTTTTTTTTAGTTCATATTTTATCTATAATAGGAGAAAAAGATACAGAACGAAAAAGATATCCTCTGCCGCCAAAGGGAAAAGCCTTCAAAGTTTTTAACTTTCTCAAAAGTAAATAATTCCAGGGTTTGTTGATCACCCTATCTGGACTTCCTTATCCCGTTTATGTAACACCTAGATGATTTGCTCTCCCAATACGTACTGCTCCTTGGAGAAATTTCTAGAATCCTCCAGACCAGTGTCTGCTGAAGTAGAAGATTCAAGGAAAGTCTTCCCTGGGTTGGCATCAGGTAAAGCCTGAAAGTTCTCCACGATGAACAAAACACCAGCCACTGCAAGTGTGCAGCACTTACCCACCGCAGATCACCCAACGCAGGTAAGTCGCCCCTCTCTGCGGAAACCAATTAGGTTTTCAAGTAAAAGTGAAATAGGCATGAACTTCCAGACCCATAAGGGAGAGTAGAAGAGAGAAGAGTCATGGCGTAATTAAATTGTCGAGACACATCTCTGTTCCTATCAACGGTTGGTTTCTCATAAAGAATGAAAACACGAACCAGAACACTGAGCCATGCCATCCTATTAGCCAGTAATTCCAAAATGATGGAATAAATCGCCAGTGACACTGTAGGACATCAGAAAAAAATTAAGATAAATGGTAGGCTTGCTATCGCAGCACGTATTTTCAGAGATCCGCTTGGTCTGGGAGATGTGCGTATCCTCCCTCTTTGTGGTCAGGCTGTGAGTTGTCAAACTTTGAGTTGAAAGCCTGGGCTTGCTAGTCACCAGCTAAGTGACATTAAGCAAGTCACTTGGCATTTCTGGACCTTTATTTCTTCCTGGCTACAGAATGGGACCAGGTGAAAATAGCGTGGGGACCAAAGGAAGTCCAACCTGGAAATCACCCAGCGTGATGCGAGCATTTGCTAAGCTGTATACACGGGATGTGAAATCGTGTCGCTGATCTGAGTGAAAAGGGCACAGTGGAATGTATCGAATAACTAGCTCTCAGGGTTTCTTTGTAAGTGATCGGCAAGACAGAGACAGAGAGATGAGCAGCGGTGGCCCCCACTGTCCACTCACTGGGGAGCAGCTTGGATCACAGTCACACCCCAGGAAGGGTGGGCTGAGGGGGTTTGGTGTACACAGGGGAGCTTAAACTCTTAAAATTCACCAGCACTTGCCATGCATGCTGGAGCATCCTGGAGTTGCCCTTCCCGAAAGACCAACTCCTCTTTGTGTCCCTCACTGCACAGCCCCTAATGCACTTACTCTGTGAAGTACAGCTTCTGGGCTCTCTCTTCTCCTCCAAATACTACACAGAAATGTGTTCGAGCCAGAGAAGGCCTCTCTGGGACTGAGTTGGCAGAGTGTAAGTGAGAGAGAAATAAAATAGATGTGTCAGTAGCCAGAGGGAGCGTCATGGCAGAGGAAGCGTCATGGCAGAGTGAGCAGATGCAGAGAGCTTGGGTTTGCTCTGGAACTGCCTCTTAGGGTCCTTGGGGCATGGAAGAACTTACAGAACCTCTCGGCCTTAGTAGTCATCTGTAGAATGGGATATTGCTACCTCCTCATGGGATTGCTCTGGGCATTAAATAACATCAGACAAGCCAAAAGCTCTTAGGACACTTCCTGATAGGTACTAAGCACTCTCTAGATTTTTTTTTATTGTTATTTCATTCATTTAACAAAGATTTGATGAATTCCTGCTATATGCTATAAATTTGATTTTAAAACTGAGATTTCAAAGAATCTTAACTTTTTAACGTGTGTTTTTCAAATGGGGAGTGAGACGGCACACAGATCATTATAACGCAAGGTGAATGATGACGTGGTAGGAAAATATCCAAGGGTGCTGTGGAGGTAAAGAAAAAGGCGAGCCAGTGTGCATGTGTGCCAGGGGGAGAACAAAGCCATTCACCCAAGTAAATGGAGCATTTTTCCATCCAGGGATGGAGACATGAGGCGTGTGGAGGGAGATGCAGAGGTTGGAGAGGGGTATGAAACTTGGGAAATCACAGATGGAAAGAAGGATCCAGGGGACTGTGGAATAAACTAAGACCCGAGGCACCAAAACTGCATTCGGATCTTCCTGCCTACACCCTCATGAAGACTCTAGTGCGTCCCTGGATCTCATTCAAAGATCATGCCTTTTAGAACTTCCACTTTTGAGAGCTACCAGAAGGCATCGATTAACCTAATCTAGGCTAACCAGAAATTGACAAACCAGGAGAAAGTATGTAGATCAAGATTGAATTCTGGGGAAAATAAAACAGGTAAGTTCAATTGGGCCAGCAACGACAATGGCTGTTGGGTATTAAATGTTCACGCATGCCGCCTTCTCAGCCAAAGTGCTTACTTAATTGTGGCATCTTTAGAATCTTCCATAGATCTCTTAAAGTATGAACTATTACCTCTTCATGAGGTTAAGTGGCAAAGCCAGGGCTCAGAGAGGACGAGTCCCTCCCCAAGGGTAGCAGCCAGCAATGAGTAGAGCCAGGATTCAAACTCAGATCTTCCTGACCCAGAGTTCAAAATTTCTATTTCTCTCTCTCCCACCAAGCTAACTCATCCTTACCAAACTAATATACTGTTAGCCCATTTATTCCCAGGGAACCCCAAGAGAAGCTGTAAGGCACAATTGGACTGTTTGCAGGGGAAGGGAAACGATGCATTAGGAGAATTTGAAAACGCCAAGTAGACAAGTTAGTGTCCACCGAGGAGAAATGAGAGGAGGGATGTGGAATCTCGGGCAAGGGAGCTGTGGCCACACTGGACTAGGAGGCATCACTCCTGGCGCACTGCATGTCAATAGCATAGACGGCCCTGGGGGAAGCCCGAAAGAACCCTCAGCCTTCTGAAACTAGCCCTCTGTCCTTGTCACAGGGATGGAGGTTGCTATAGCATAACTAATGTCACGCTGGTGACTGCCTCGTACCACATCTTCATGTGGCTTTGTTCTCAACAAAAGAGATGTAAGTAGGCAAATCCTCTGCATGAAGGTCTCTGGTGGAAAAGTCTCCCGGCTTTTCCCTAGCTTGGGCTCCCTGATCTGTGTCAGGAGTCTTGGGTGCTTTGTTTCCCATGGAAGCACAAGAGAAGTCTAATGGAACCAGCCACGGGGAGCCGAAAGCGCAGGCTGTGGGGAGGGTCACTGTGGATGAAGGATTTCTGCACTGGAGCAAAGTCTAGAAAAGAAGGATACAAAGAATATCTCGCCAACCCCACATCCTAAAGAATGGACATGTAGAAACAGCATTTGCCAGAAGCTATTAAGGCGTAGATTATTTTGTATGCACAAAATTTTCTTGGTGTCTAAAAGAATCCACTCCGATGTCATGAAAACTCAGAGAAAAAGCATACCTCATCTTGGCCAATCTTAAAATTTCCAGGAAGCAGGGCCGGGGAGTTAGCTCAGTGGTTCCGGCACCTGTCTTGCAAGCGCAAGGGCCCGGGCTCGATTCCCCGGTAACCACATAACAACACTGGGTGTGGAGACCCACCCCAGCAGCAACCAGTACCACATACCACAGTGCCGGGCGTGGTGGCTCACGCCTGTAATCCCAGCACTCGGGAGGCAGAGGCAGGAGGATTGCTGTGATGTGAGTTTGAGGCTGAGCTCAGGGCCAGCCTGAACCACAAAGCGAGACCCTGTCTCAAAAAAAAAAAAAAAAATTTCCAGGAAGCAGACTGGGGGTTTTGCATATATATTCTAGCAGAATGATTAAAAATGCAGGTTAAGTGAACTATTGGATGCCAGGCCAACTCTGCCACTTCCTAAGTTAAGGGACCTCTGGCAAACAGCTCCTCTCCACCTCAGTCTCCTCCTCTGGGAAGTAGGTGTGCCAAGTTTTGTCTCATCTGAAAAGCATCTGTTTCCAAATGCACCTTAATATTTTGGTCATTAAAAAAAGAGAAACTCTAGTGATGAATGGGAGGAAAAGATGTATTCCTGTTTTAGAGGTGGTAAAAGGAAAAAAGAAACTGTGTACCTTAGAACAGACAAATTAGGGCTGGACATTTAGCTCAGTGGTTTCGGCGCCTGTCTAGCAAGTTCAAGGGCCCAGGTTTGATCCTCACGCCCAGCAGCAACCAGTACCACATACCACAGTTTTGGGTGTGGTGGCTCACACCTGTAATCCCAGCACTCATGAGGCAGAGGCAGGAGGATTGCTGGGATGTGAGTGAGAGGTTGAGCTCAGGAATTGGCCTGAACTACAAAGCGAGACCCTGTCTCAAAAAAAAAAAAAAGAACAGATGAATTATAGCTAAAAATGTTCCACCGTCATTAGACTGTGTGGGGAGACGATGAGGTGAGCAAGTAAAGCTTCAGAACACATCCTTGCACAGACTCAACACCACTGAATATCACCCCTTGTTAACAATAAGAGAAGCATGCTGGGAACTTCTCCACCTGGGTAGACTGAGGCTGGAAGAGCCCCCGGGGTCTGGCTGTCTGCTAATTAGTGAGTTGGTAGGTGCAGGACAAAGATGCCAAACCAGGCAGAACCGCAGGGAAGAGCTGGGTTGAAAATCCACCCCTCCCCCAATGATGAGGTGGGGTCTGCGCAGAAATAGCCTGGCCAGCCCCCTCTGCACCCAGCTGGGCTGCCTCAGATGAGCCGAGGATCAGCGTACTTTTCAGGAAGGTTTTCCCAGCAGGGGAAATCCTGAATCCCAGCATAATCTATCCCCACTAAAACTCAAAGTGTTCTCCTTCCCAGTCCAGACAGGAGAAACTGTGGCCGGCAGAGGTAAACGCTGCTCTCTCTTCGGCAAGCCCTGGGTCTCTGTCAACAGCGAGCTCCGAGTGGAGCGATTTCTCTAATCACGGAGGCCATGCCACCTCCACAGAATAACGGCTTACCTTAAGGAAAGGAAAGAAAATGATGAAAACCTGAGATTTTATTCTGACAATCCCAGGCCGCTAGACCTTTGTTTTTTTATCATTCGTGACTGAGGCCAGCAAAACAACAGAATCCTTATCCCTCACCCCAGGCCTCCTGACTCCATCACCAGTCTAGGTGACAATTTGCAGAACTGAAGGTTTTTTAAATTTAGTTTTAAATGTTTTGCTCCGTGGCCTAATGCCTTGGCTTGGTAATGCTTGCCTTAGCAGAGCTCAGTGTGTCTAATTGCAGGCCCACGTGACAGGCGGCTCCCTCCATGATAAATCAGGACTCAGGAAGGAGCGTGTTCATTACCTCTTGACAGGAGAAGAGCGATAGGCTCTCTGCTCTGTGCTGGACGAAATGCTTCAGCCATGGGCAGCGAGGCAGCTGCCCTGCATGGGGAGAAGGTGCAGGGGTAGGGGAGGAGCAGATCAGATCACAGTCTTTTTGGTGCGATCTAAGCTTAGCGGAGGCAAACAGACGGGTTCGCGTCTCCTTCCCAACGCTCTCTGGTGTGACATACTGTAAAATGGACCGAATAACAATAGTGACTCTGGCCTAGGGTTCAGGAAGGATGAAATAAGACACTACAAATAAAACATTTGTCTCTTCCCTACCCTGTGAAGGGGAAGGGAGGATACTATCAAAGATAATGAGGATATTATCAAGTACATAGTTAATTTCTAAGAAGTGGCCATGGCAGTTACTGTTATTTCTTTGGCCCCTCTGTCATCTGTGCGTGTGAATCCTGCCAGCACTCCAGTGCAGAGGTGGTTATCCAGATGTGAAGGCTGGAGGTATGGTCGTGATCTAGAGCCCCTATTAGAGGTCAGGTCCCAGGCTAAGTGCAGAAGCAGGGAATCACAACTAGACATATTGGCTCCGCCAGCCCAGCTGTTCTCCACACCTGGAATTCTGCCTGGTTTGTCATCTTTCCCCAGCACCTGTCAACTTGCTGCTGGCAGAGTGCAGACCCTGGTGGTAAACACCTGCAATCCCAGCTACGTGGGAGACTTGAGGCTAGAGGATTACTAGTTCAAGTCACATCTTGATCCCATTTAAAACTATTAAAAACCAAGGAACAAATAGAAAAAGGGTGCCCTGGGCACGATTTGAGTCCTTCAGACCTGTCTCATCATGCACATTTGAATCCTGTGGAGAATCAAGAGATACTGAGAAAAATATATACACTAAGTATCAATTCAATTTCTTGCTACAAGTAACAGAAAAGCTGAAAATCTGGAAGTGGCTGATTGCTGGCACTGGATTAAAAGCTCACTCATTTCAGGGCAGGGAGACATACTTTCCTGATGGTCACAAAATGACTGTCATGGTTCCAGGTATCACATCCATCTCCCAGCAGGAAATGGAAGAGTACAGAGTAAGAGCTGTATATGTCCCTTTCTGAGGCAAGCAGAAGAACTGTTCTGGTGTATTTTCCTCTCGTCTCATTTTCCAGAAAACCATGGCCATTCTTTTTGTATTGCAAGGGTGACTGATGTATCTTACAAGAGTACAAAAAGCAGAGGCAGGCAAAGACTAAGTACCGGAAATGAGTGTTGGAATGATGAGTCAGCAGTGACTTCTACAGTTATTTTATAAAGTTTCAAACACTGGGGATCCCAGGACATAACCTAAGAGAGATTAACTCCAAAAACAAAGACATCCTCTCTTTCTCTCTTCCCTACCCTTTGAAGTAACTATTTAGTAATCCTGAGGGCATTTGTTGACCCAGCAAAACCCTTCAGAAGGCTGTGGGGACTAGGACAAGAATAGAGTCCCCCAGTGGAACATCCATTCATTCACCTAATAGACCTAGAGCCCTTAGCATGTGCTACACACAGTTGTGGGTGTTGGAGACAAAGAAGGGAATGAAGTTGATCCGAAACAATGTTATTCTGGAAACTGAAGAATATACTGATAGGGACCTGGACCTGTGGAATGCACGCCATCTTCACCCCCAGGTGACGTCAGTTTCCTGAATTTGGTGCAGACTGAGGCAATTCTGGTTACATAAGATTCTGCACAACTCTGAGAAGACAACCTCGTCTTGAATCCCTTTCAACATCCTCACAGCCTCCAGAGACTCAGCCGTCAGCTGCTAAATTCAAAAGCTGCAAGAATCCATATGGGCTTCCATGGCAAAGAGCAGTTATATAACATCGGACAGACACCAATTAAACCTCTCTTGGATGGAATAAGCCAACCTGTTTTTCTCAGGCATCTTTCTGACAGCTAAATTCAAAACCATAATCGCCTGTGATGAGATACCTTCGATCAAGAGACAGTGACATTTTCCCTGTTAGGTTCCTGTTTTCAAACTCTGCTGAGAAAATCTCTTGCAGGGCTCACTTTTGATCTCACATATTTCTGCCTAAGTTGGACTTTATGCAATCGGTAGTTATACTGGCTAACTCGGGAATCTGAGTCTGGAGATCAAGACCAGAGGTGCACAGAGGGTTCTGGGTTCCACAAAGCCAGAATATTGCACGGCGAAGGCGGTTACTGGGAGGGGCTCAGCACTGTCAGTGGCTATGGGGTGGGGTGGGGCTCAGTGATGGGAAGGGTGGAGAGTAGAGGGTCAGGTCATGATGAGGGTCACCTTCAGATACCATGGAAGATGATTTAGGGCCATTGAAATGAATCAGATTTCTAGGCCTTCTCCTGATAAACCTACTTTCTTGCTGTGTAATATTCAAAAATAACTATGAATTCAAGATGGCAAAAGGAAGTAACAAAAGAAAGGCAACCAATCTGCAGGCATCCCTCCCTATACAGCAGGGTTGACCCAGGACCCCTACAGATGCCAAAATCTACAGATTTTATATAAACACCTTGTGTAAATGGCAAGGTATTTACTTATAAGGAACGAACTCACATCATTTGGCATATAGTTTTTGTGGGGTTTTTTTTTTCAATACTAGGGACAAACTCAGGACCTTGTGCTTACTAGGAAGGCACAGTGCCAAGTTCAACCATTTTTAGATTATGATACCTAATTCAATCTAAAAGCCATGTAAATAGTTGTCACACTGTACTGTTTAGGGAATGATGACAGCAGAAAACAATGCCTCTACGTGTTCGGAACAGATGTGATTTTCTTCATATAGTTTTGAGCCATTAGTTGGCTGAAGCCATAGATTCCAGATCCGTAGGACTTTGGAGGCAGAAATGAAGTCTTGCCTGGAAAGAGATGTCCAGGGAGGCCATCTGAATCTCGAGTGACACCTGGAGAGAGGATATGGGTAGCACGAGAGACAGCCAAAGCTAAGACTTACTCTCTTACACATCCGGGTGAGCAGGAGATGTTACCATTCTCCTCCCAGGTTTTCTTGACACACTGTCTAAAGAAAGCTCCTCCACAGAGGCCCAGCAGGTCAATCCTTTAATGCCCTCTATGTGCATACACAAGTTTCTGTTGCAGAAAGCTGTCAAATCAGGGAGAATTTTGTTCCACACATTCCCACAAAAGCTTTCAATACTTGCAAAGAGGTAAAATATTATTTCTCTCCAAGATTTGAATCTCAGAAGAGCAGAATTTCCCAAACTCAGCACTGGTGACATTTTGGATCCGATAATTCTTCCACAAGGATGGGGGCCAAGTGGGATGGCTTCAGGATGATTCAAAGGAGCGGCCACCTAGGTCCTTTCTAGGCCTGGTTCCCAGGAGGGTCTGCGCTCCTGTGAGAATCCACAGCCGCTGCTGATCACTCAGGAGGTGGAGCTCAGAGCAGCATGCGTGGTGGGAGCTGTTGTGAAGGCAGACGCAGCTTCACTTGCTCACTCATCGCTCATCTGCTGTACGCCCCAGGTCCTAACAGAGCAAGAAGCAGTACTGGTGCAGGTCTGTTGCCCTCAGGTAGGTGTTCTGTGGACCTTCTGACGCCTAGTGCCATCATCTCCTATCGGGACAATCCAGCCCTCACTGGACTCTGCTTTCAATCTGATCCTCTTTCCAACATACTCTTTCAATGCCAGTGTGGTATTATCCTTTCCCCAGTTAGAACAATTCATTGCACCATCCAAACATACACACATGTATGTGTGGGCAAGCACATTGCAAAATGAGGATGAATGTCATTCATAATATTGAAAAGGCTCCGTATGTCTGGTCTCAGCTCAGTTCTCCAGCTTCATCTTCCATCATTTGATCCATAATCTAGAACCAAAATGGTTTTGAATATGCTATGACCTCCATCTTCATCCTCCTTCTAGAACATCTACTCCTTTCACTATTATCTTCATAGTTTCTTTCTCCCCCTCTTCCCCTCTCCCCTCCCCCTCTCCCTTTTCTTCCCTTCCCCCTTTCTTTCCCTCTCTTTCTTCCCCTTCTCCCTCTACTATTTTTTCCTCTCCCTCTCTGTTCCTTCAGTACTGATGATTGCAGCTAAGGCTTTTGCACTGAGATACATCCCTAGTTTTTTAGAAATTTTTATGTTGATACAGGATCTCACTAAGTCAACAAAATGCCCAGGCTAAAATCTGCTCTGTGATTCTCCAGGCTCAGCATTCTACAGCACTAGAGTTACAGGTGCGCGCCTCCACCCTGTATGCTTAAGTGTCATTTCTTTAAAGAACCCCTCCCAGACCAGTCCTCCTGTCCTGAGTCACATTCTTCCTTTGCACCCTGAAATCCCACTTCACAACACTATTTTCCTTTGCAAACTGGAAGTTTCTCGAGGGTTGGAGACACATCAGCTTTACTGCCATAACTCAAGTATCCTGCAGTTAAGAGCTGAATGAGTAGGTCCATCTTTCTAGGCTTTGTTTGTCTCTCAGCCAGCCATTAATTAGCATTAAGGCCAAACCAACCCTGCTTGGGACAGAGGAGCCTGCAGTCTAGGTGGACATAGGAAAGGAATGGCTCAAAGGTACCTCTCAAGATTTCTCCTCAAATAGTCCAATCCTGATGGCTTTCATGCCAAGACATTCCCAGAGCGCCAAGTGGTGGGGGAACATGTATACTCCTTGCCTAGAGTTAGAAGATCTGGTGCCCAGTTTTCCCCCTTCTTGGATGTGGGAATTTGGACAAAGCACTTAATCTCTCCAGTTTCTTCATCTATAGAAACAGAGAACATAACCTAGAAGTTTCTGGGCTCTTTTGGTGCCACATGACTCTAGGTACCAAAATAATGGCTACAACTTATTTAGCATCTGTTGTGTACCAAGCACTTTGTATATCTAATTAAAGTGTAACTTCTTAATCCTGTAGAGCAGCTGCCATCATAAACCCCTAGTTGCAGAAAACACAAAACCAAGCCTTGAAGATATTTAACCTACCTAAAGGCATCACATATGCAGGTGATAGAGTTGGGATTGGAATTCAGAACCAAATAATCATAGAAAGCCTGTGTTATTAAGATGAACTTCACAGACTATCACAGTGTGAGCAAGTGGACAAGCATCTCTAACAGCCCATGCTGGGGCAATGTTTAAAGACTGTATTCAAAAATTCTCTGGCAGAAAAAAAAAAATGAGTACCAATTTTAGCTGTAGGCAATGCAAATCAGAATGTGACTGTGCCCGTGACCACAAACAAGGACATTTGCATTTTCTTGAGCTCCTGTTAAAATATACTATTGAGTTTCTGCCAGAGAATTACAGCTAAAGATAGAGAAGAGAAGAAAAAGTCCTCTGTGGAAGATGTGGCTTAGACTCATCTTTCTACATAACGCTCATTTCAATGAAGATTTATAAGCCATTTCTAATTAGAGTCACATTTTCTAAGAAAGGCATATTTTGATCGTGGGTCAATATACTGCCAAGACCTGGCAGATAAAAAGGAGAGGAAGACAACCCCTGCTAATGAGGGATGAGGTTCTGGGTTGTGTGTAGCTGAAATGTTGATCATTGTAAACAGCTTAACTGGGTTGAATAATTTGGGGGAAAATTGAGTTAAATGGATTCACTCTGAATCCAAGCTCTGACTCACTGAATTTTTCATTTACTACCAAAGATACCCTGCGTCACAATACCCTGTTTATTTTTCCAGTTGCACCACTAGACTTGGAGTCCCTTGGAGAGAGTGATGGTGCTGGAGCTCAGGATTCTAACTACCCCACAGCTCGGCACAGCCAGCTGGTACTAGGACAGCATCCACCATTCCATTCATCTCTGCTCTCAGCACCGAGGACAGCTAGCTATATACCCTGAGTACGGCTACTCATACTCAGGGCAATTAATTGCAAAACCCACCTGAACACAGGCTGTTCACGGCTGCATTCCCAGTACATGCTAGATGTTCCTATCAATACAGACACCCTCCTAATAATTGCAATGTGACCTTGAGGCAACTGAGTGTGCCTCAGTTTCCCACATCTCATAAGGAATACTAACAGTTCCTGCCCCATCAGATCGTTAGCAGGACCAATATCACTCAGAAAAGCCCCCAGCACCTACTCAGTGCTCAGTAAGTATTTCCTCTTAGGGATCGAGGCTATACCACCCAAATATCGAGAATTAAGATGTTTAAATACTGACATTCCTGAAGATGACAGCTCCTGGGCTGAATATTTTATATGCATTCAGGGAAAGGAGCCAATAGGGTAACGTGACTAAAATGTTTCATTTCCAAGAGCCCTTGAAGAAAATATCCAAAAGGCAATTAGCACATGACTTTCACCTCTGTTGCTATTCTGTATTAGCTGATCCCATCCTCTGCTAATCAAATTGCTACTTTGATATTTTTAGACCTTTTAAAAGAGGCTTCTCAAAACTCCAAAAGCAAAACCTGTTGACAGGTATGAAGGAATTTGAGAGAACATAAATCTGTCAGCCTCACAGGGGACAGAAAAAAGGTGGGATGGGGTGTACTCTATGGGGTCTGTGCAAACTGGAGCAGACAACCTAGAGGTTTTTTCAACCCTCTGTAGCCTCCAGGCATGTTGCCGATGACGTGCCCACACCAAGTAACCCTCCCTGAGCAGGCTCCCTTGGGAATGGGATTTGAAATTTAAACTGCCTCTGGACAAGCACCATTTTTCTATGACCAGACCCACTCTTTTCCAGGCCCGTTGACTCAGCACCATACACTTTTGAGTCCTAACTCTGAGGCTTGCTTTGCTGCTCCGTGACCCAAGGCCATCTGCAGAGGAAGCTCTTCTGTGTATGACACAATGGATCTACTCCCTTTGCTGCTTACCCGAGGGTGGCAGTCAGTCTCACAGCCTCTCTAGGTCACACAACAGTCACAGTTCCGAAACTAAACACATGGCTTCCTGTTGCTAGCCAACACTGCAATCTTCCTTCAGGGCAAGGTGGCCTCCCTCTCCTTCCTGTTCAGGATAGATTTAGATGGCTATCCAGGACGGAAGTGTGGGATGTGCTCTCTCAGTGCCATGCAATGCTCCAGCCCTCTTAGCGTCCTAATCATACTGACTGGACGTAGGAAAGCTCTTCTCCGCACTGTAGAGAGGAAAGGCCTCAAGCTGTCTCCTCTTCCTCCAGGCACCTTGCTTAGCTTTTTGTAAGTTCTCTGCTGCACATCTCCCCAGTGCAAATTCTCTGAACATTTTCTACCATCTGTGGGCTCCCCTGGGACCCTAGGACATCAGGTGTTGGCATCTCCCTGGACTCAGGGCACTGGGTCTCCTAAGTCTCAAGTAGGAGACACTGTGGATGTCACTGCAGGTTGATATTCCTGCTGCTGCTACTACATCTGCCCCAGATTGCCTCCACCACAGACACAGATGCTCCTCTCCACCTCTCTCCTAACCCTGAAAGACTCCCTAACCTGCCTCTGACTGCTAGATTTTCCAAGAACAGTTCAGAGACCAAGCCTCAAGCTCCCAGCTGAAGAATCTCATCCAAAGGTCTTACACGATCCCGTGTGGTCACTGCCTCATTCCTTTCGAGGCGAAGGATAAAGTGGCCCCTTCCCTTCAGGGTTAAGATTCAAGGCAACACAAACTCTGATATTAAAGAAATCACTTCATCAATCCTGCTCCGCCTTCACATTCGCTCGTTACCTTCTCACAGTGGTCACAAACTGAGAAACCCATTGTCCTCCGGTGACCTTGAAGAGTCCTTCAAGGTGATCTTCCTCAGTATCCTTTTAAGGCTGCTTCCTGTGGCATCTTGCACTTTCAGCCTGACCCATCCCATCTGTGAGGCTCTCCTGTCATGGTACCATGCAGTAAGGACTGATCACCTACCAGCTAATTTACAAACATCATTTGCAGGCCTTCAGACTGCCTTGTGAGGTAGACATCGTCACCTCCACTTTCAGATAAAAACACTGAAGCGGGGGAAGAGGGTGACTTGGATAGTAGGATCATACACAGCTGTACTCCCAAGGCACAGAGAAGCCAATACTCAAAACCATGCCCATCTGGCCCCAGTGTCTCCATTTTCACTTCTGCCAGATGCCCAAAGCACCTCATCTTTGCTGGGTTGGAGATTTGGCTTCCTTTTCTTGAGCTTCTTCCCAGTAAAGTTCCAGACCACACTCACACAACCCACGTTAACGTGCCTGGTGTCAAGACCTTTCTGAGCTCATCAGAAGTTACAGGATCATTCTGGGGTATAGGGGGATGTCCCTGTCCATAGACCAAAACATCCCCTAACTTCCTTTTCTGCTATGAGAACAAACTAACTTGCAAAGACCTCAGGAGGCTTTGTCTGCCTGGGTAGGAAGAGACCCACTTCTGGCACTTAAAAGGTCTTAGTTCAGTGCACAGGAGGCTCCCGAAGGACAGGAAGGAGATGCTGGATGGAGGCCAGGTGCCCTGAAGCAGCAAAATGATTCAGGGAAAACAAAAAGCACAATATCCCAGAGGACAGTCTTGATTTCATCAAGAATTTGGAAGCTGTGAGTCTCTCTCTCTCTCTCCTCGCCTGTCTTTCTGTCCCTCCCCCTCCCCCATCATGGCCTGTAATAATATGTTAGGTATCTCCACGTGGCCTTTATTTTTTTTTCTTAATTACTGCAACAGCTTCATCTTTTAAAGAAGAGAAAAGGAAAACCCTAGACAGCCCAGCCACTTGGGCACCGAGAAAAGGCTGCCTTTCAAACTAATTGCTGCACAGTCTGATCCTGCAGCCCCCCACTTTCATTGCTGCCTTGTCTTCGTCCCCAGATTATAATGGCTGTCTGTCTGTAACTGTGGACTGTGGGTAAACAGATCATTAGACAGGATCAAGAGCAGAGGATGTTTTAAAGCAAAAGCTGAAGACCATGAGGGTGTCTCCAGCTGTAAATGACGGGACCACGACGCATGTGACTTCAGTTAAGAGCCTGCCAGAGTCTTTCAGCATAAATGGCCATTTCTCAGGGTTCGTCTTTCTGCTTTAACAAAGAGAAAGCAAAGCTTTCTTCCCAGCAACAGCACAGAGCCCAGGGCTTCAGGCAAATAGATAGGTTTATTATGATCAAGAACTTGATATCCAGTTACAACTTGCTCATGTAGACCAAGGCAGTGTTTTTGCAGATGATTTCCTCATTTTACAAAACCTCCTTATCAACAAACTGTATTATTGGCACCAATAGGAAAATAAAAGCAGATGCCCCAGAAGCCTAATAAGTTCAAGGAAGGAAAGGTAAGTTGTGCAGAAGGCACGAATTGAATAGAACACATTTACTGCTGTTTCAATCAAGGTCAAACAGTATTCAGATACTGGCTTTGTGTTCAGGTAGAGGCAGAATTCAAGCAGAGACAAAGCCCAGGAATTTGCTTTTATGGTTCAGGAGGCTGAGCAATTTAAATCAATAGATTCTCCCATCATCCCAAACCACAGCATTACAGAGAGACCTTGAGGGGCGTCTACCATCCCCCTCTCATGTGGAAGCATGTCACAGTAACCTTTGTGATCCTGGAGTCTGCCCTGGCTCTGCTATTTACTGACTGTGTGACCTTGAGAGGCAAGTCACCCTTCAGATCCAAACCTCAGTTTCCCCACAAGTGAAATGAGAATGAAGATAGCACCTCCTTTCAGTAGGCTTGTAACTTAGGTAATCAGGATATACTGTACTGGTCCCTCTGAGAGAGATAAGAGCTGGCCAGAGGTGGGCTCAGTATTCAGATGTGGGCTCAGCTGATATCATTTTCCAGTTTGTTGATGAATACGTGGGACTCAGATTCAGGTATATATTCAAGGATCGTCAAAACTAGACACATGAGAACAATCTTCCACTAAAGAAGCTATGTCAGACTCGCTGTTTCCTCCTTGCTTCACTGTTAGTATGATACATCTGTGGCATCACCAACAGCAGGTCTACTACAGCAGGACTGTCATTAAGTATCATCGAATCCATCCAGTCACTCAGCAGCTATGTCAGCATTGCTGTTAGGTGCCAGGGACTGTGCCAACAGAGTCTCATGAAACAAATACAATGAATCTTTTATACATAAATTAATCCTGCACTTCCTAAAATTATCTCCTTGCATATCTACTTATTCCAAACAATACAAATGCTATTGAAAGTGCATTATTTTTACTATTATTTAATATTTTCCACTCATTCTTGCCTTTAGGTTTCCTAGATTCTTAGAGAATATTCTAGAATGTTCTGTTTACTTCTGGAACACACCCTCCCAGCCATATTAGGTGAAATCACGCTGAATATCTCAGCTCACTGATACCAGTTAAACGTCAAGCTTTCCCTGCAAATTGCACCTTTGCTCCATTATTAGAAAGATACATATTTACCTCCCTCTGTTTTGTTCATTCATTTCATTCACATGAATACAGATTTATTCATATTCACTCCCTTCACCCATCTAATGTCATGCTACTTTCTAGAGACTCTGGTCATGAACTCCTGTCAAATTTTTACCATATTTTTAGAACATTTCCCTCTGAAGTGTAGGCCTCAATGTCAGCAGAATTTTCACTATTCCCAATTCAATGCCAGCCCCTAGATATAGACACTGTGATCAACTTTACTCAAAGTTTCCATCAAGTTTTCCTCCTTTATTAGTTCCTGCCCAATTTTTCACTTTATTCCTGCATCTATCCAGAGATCACATGCCCTAGAAATGCAAAAGAGAAATACCTCACTTTGGGTTTGTAGTAAAGACCTGAAGAATTGGCCTTTTATCACTGCAATATCTTGCGTCAGGACCAATTTCCCAATTTCTTGCATTTTCCTGAGTATTTAGAAATCTCTTTCCTCTAGCAGATTTTTTCCAAATTATTTTATTCTTCTCCAAATGCTTTCAAAAAAACAATTCTATTGAAAATAGCATATATTGAGAAAAGCACACAAATATAAATGTACAGCTTTATGAAATTTTGCACACTGAAAAAATCCATGCAATCTCTTCACCAAGACACAGAGCATTACCTGAACCTCCTAAGCTGTCTTCAAAATATGACCTCCATCCTCTCCAATGGTTATCACCATCCTCATTTCTAGCACTATTGATTATATTTTGTTGGATTTTGAGCTTCACAGTTATGAATCACACAGTATATATTCTTGTGGCCCTGGCTTCACTTACATATTATGTTTATGAAGTTTATTTATATTTTGGAGTATAACTGTCATGTGCTCCTCCTCACTGCTATATAATGTTCTACTATTTAAATGTAGCAAAAAATATTTATTCATTTATCGGGTGGGATTATGTTTTTGCACAGAGGAAGAAGAGTAGGAAAGCTATTACAAAAGTGGTGTGAGTAAGTATTTATTATGTGTATCTTTGGGGAACTTCATATATGTTTCCACTGGTAAAATTGCTGGCCAGAGAAAATGCAACCATACTGCAGTTGTAGTAAACTCTAAACATTTAATCTGTAGTGGTGGCACCAGCTGGCATTGTGAGCAGCAGTGCAGGTGAGTTCCAACTGCCTGCATCCACAGTAACTTTGGCATTGCCAATCTTTTTCATCATTGCTCTTTTGATAGGTGTGTTGTGGAAAGGGTATTGTAGAAAGGATTTAATATGCATTTGTCTCATGTCTCCTAAGCCACAGCATGCTTTCCTAGGTTTACTGGCCGTGCAGACACGTTCTTTTGCGATATGCTAATTCCAGTCTCTTGGTCATGTCTCCGTTTGTCTAAGGTCCAGATGGGGAGGAAACTAGAATTCTCAAGGTCATCACAGAGAAGATCTATACATGTTTTGAGCACGACGTTAAATACATGAAGATCTTTTGTTTAGTCATTTCAATTTTAGCTGTTGGCTCCACAAAAATATTCCTTTAATTACTGTCCTCCAAAATAAAAATTATAGAGATGATAATATACATTCTTGAAAAGATTTACACATATATTTGAATATATATTCTTGAACATACATTAACATATCCTCAAACTTACATGTATGTGCGGCATACATTTAAGCATATATGCATGTGGTCATCACAGCTGTATTCTGTCCAAAAACACCGAGCTGTAAAAAAGTTCAGAAATCTGCAGAAGTAAAAAGATGTGAGAAAGGGGAGGACTCAGAGGCTAGTGTTACAGGAAACTTCAGGAGAACGTGGTCTGTGGCATGGCTGGGACTGGAAGCTTCCACAAAGTCGAGAATCTGCCTATCTACTGTCATTGTCCTTTTTACTTGAGACAGTTTCATCTCCAGGCAAGAGTTCTCTAAGAACTGTCCAGATGCCCCTGAGCACCGCCAGTCTTCAATGCTTCTGGTTTAGGGAGAACAGAGGAAAAAACTTCTCTCTCTTTCTCTGTCAAACGAACCATCCAACAGTCCCCAAAGAACAACCCTCAATGCACACACTTACCACTCATGCCAAGGGATCAAGGCCACCCTCACTCAACCCACATGTTCTGAGAACACAAAAGGTAGAACTCCTGAGTGAAGATTTGGGTGTTTTTATTTCAAAAACCTCCCAAATGTTGACAAGATAAAAAGTTTGTATCTGCTCAATCAGCACTGAATCACAGTATTAAAAAAAAAAACAGTGACAACGCTCAATCTCCATCAACAGGGAAGTCACGTAATGAGTCATGTGTATATAAACTATGCGTTATTAAGCAGCCACTAATGTAAGAAAACTCCCTCCATATAAACATGGGGAAAGATGCCCAGTGGTCAGTGGGGAAAGACTGATCACCGTGTGTCTAGTAGAATAAGTCTGACCCTATCATCTATTATATCCCTTATCCACAAAACTGGATACTTTTCAAAATAAAACACCTAAAAATGTTATGATCAAGTACACAGAAACAGTAAGCATCAGTCCAAACTGTTCTAGGTAAACATAAGGGCACATAGTAGTCAAGTTGGGCTTCCGTTTTTATTTAAATATCTTCATCAAACTTAGTGGTTGACTCTAGGAAATCTGAAAAGAAACCGACATTCTTTATAAGAGACTTCTTTACTGTTACCAGAGACGCAAATTACACACAGTAAAATGCGTAAAGCTTAAGGTACAGCACAGTTAAATTACACATGTCCACATACCTTGAAAACGCCTCCTTAAACAGGATAGAACCTCCCAATCATCCTAGTTTTCGGGTATCTCCCTAAACCAATACTGTGTCCACCCTAGACGTAACAATTACCTGAACCTCTTTCACAGCTGACTATTTGGTCCATCATATAATGAAATCGTGGAGCATATTCTCTCTTGCTCTTAGCCTATGTTTCTCACTATGACTCTCTGTGGTTTAACACAAGGTGTTGCACATGTTCATGAGTTCATTTTTTCATGAGTAATATTTCACTGTGCAACATTTCTCTCCACCGTCCCACTAGTGAATATATGAGGTCGTTCCATCTTTGCATCCCTTTTCCCAAAACATATACTAAATTCCCTAAAGAGTAGCCAGGTTACAGGACAGAAGTAGGTTCCATTTTGTCACAAACCTCCAGCATCCCAAGGTGCCACCCACATGTAAGAGTTCCAGTGGCTCCTCATCTGCATCCAAGTGTAGACTTTAATTTTAGCCATTTTTGTGAGTGACAATACCTCACTGTGGCTTTAGTTTGCATTTCCCAGGTGAGTAGTAATAGTGGACATCTCTTTACACATTATGAATCAATTTGGATTTCTCTTATGTGAATGTGTGTTTCAATCTTCTGCCTCTTCTAAATGTTTTGTCTCGGGGCTGGGGATTTACCTCAGTGGTTCTGGTGCCTGCCTTGCAAGCACAAGGACCTGGGTTTGATGCCCAGTAACCACATAAAGCAAAGCCAGGCATGGTGACTCAGGACCAGCAGCAATCAGTACCACATACCACAGTGCTGGGCGTGGTGGCTCACGCATGTAATCCCAGCACTCAGGAGGCAGAGGCAGAAGGACTGCTGAGTTTAAGGCTGAGCTCAGGGCCAGCCTGAACTACAAAGCGAGACCATCTCAAAAAAAAAAGTTTTGTCTCTTATTGACTGGCAGGAGGTATTTTGTATATCCTAAGTATGAGTCCTATGCATGCATAGACAGCTTCCCAGCCCCCTTTTCATCCCTTAAGTGGTGCCTTTTATGAGAAGTTCTTAAAATGAACAAAGCCAAATTTATCAATTCTTCTTACCATCATAGATACTTTCTGTGTTTATCATAAAGTCAACAGACATGGTTATTAATATTGTGTTTTAAGACCCTGTCGATTTGATTATTACACCTACATTTATCCCTTCTAGCTTCTCCATTCTTTCACCAGGCATCTGCTTCTATCTGGAATCCACTTCCTAAACCTGGAGAGTTGCTTCATTATTTCTTAGAGTCCACCTCAGCTGGTGGTAAGCAACTCCTTCTGCTTGTGTATGTTTGAAAATATCTTTCCTCTGCTGCCAGTCTTGGAGGATATCTTTATTGAATACCAGGCTGTAGTGGGCAGGTTTCTGTCGGTTGGCATTTGCTTGTTTTAGCACTTTGAAGATGCTGTGGTATTGTTTTATGGCTTTCATAATTCCTAAGCACTCTTCACTCTCTGGAATTTTAGTTCATCTTGTCTTCTTTCGCTTCCACAGCTCTCCAGTGTCTTCAAAAATATGATCTTCGTAATTTATCTTTTTTATCGATGCAATGAAAACAATAATTTTCCACTCACTGCCATATCCTCCTCCGAAAGTGAACTCAAGCTTTAATTGGGAGCCATTTCACCTGCTTCCCTTCCTAGTTCTTTTTCTTCCTCTTTTTTCCTCTTTCCTTATTGAACTGATTATGCTTTTTGTTTTATTTTTAACCAACTTATTGAGGTATAATTTACACACAACAGATGTAAACAAGTATTCAACGTTCAGATGTTTGACAAACGTCTGTACCTGGTAGTCATTACTCGGTCGTGAGACGTTGTTTTCATTCTGCCAGAGTTTTCACACACTCTTGGAAGTTAGTTCTCTCTCTGTACCCCAGACCCAGGCAAACACTGACCTACATTCTATCCCTTCAAGTCAGGTTTACCTGTTTTCAAGCTAACCCTTGTGTCTAATTATATGGCATACCCTTTTCTGAGCCTGGCTACTGTCATCTGACGTGTTTTTGTGATTCGGCCACATTTTGAGGCATCTCAGTAGTTTGTTCGCCTGCACTGCTAAGCTGTATCTCACCCTAAGACTATAGCATAGTTTACCCATTTGCTTGCTGATGGACAAGCGATCGGTTCCAGCTTTTTCCTCCCTTTTAAAATTCACAATGCTGTGAGTCATTTGCTGGTACATCTTCTGATGAATACGTAGACCAGTGAAAAAGATCACCGTCTCGGCTACAATGTAAGCTGCAGCCCAGAGGGTGAGTCTCATGGCAGATGAGTCATTTCAGGTTTGAAGAGTGTTGCAGGGAGACAGGCAGGGGCTGCCAGGGCAGCAGACTGCAGGAAGATCTACCTTCCTCCAGGCCTTCAGGGGCAACTTCTTAAAAAGCCTTCAAGATGAGAATGAAAGATGACTGGGAGAAAAGCAGGTTCTGGGGTACGCAGAAGACTCTAGGGACGTGAAAGGCAGCTGCAAATTAACACGGCACTGAGCATCCATATAGTGAGACGGATATTATGATAGACGTTTCTTAAAATATTATGTCATTTACTTCTCAGAATAACTCTAAGAATCATATTAAGCTCTGTGTGACAGATGAGGAGTCTGAGATGAGACAGCATAGCCCCTGTGACAGCATTAGAAGCCAGAGCAGGATTTGCATTCAGCTCTCAGTCCAGAACTCATGCCTCCACCCTGACTAAAATTGAGGCCAATTTTAGTTCCACTGACTAAGAGGAGATGGACAAAATATGGACAGAGTTAGAGAGAAATCGCGGAAGTCCTCGGCCACTGTGTGTGGCGGCCCAGAGCTGCAACCCAAGCACTGTGGAATCTGAGTCTAAGGCAGGAGAACTGCAAGTCTGAGACCAACCTGGGTGACTTGTCACATCCAGACTCTTTCTCGAAATTAAAAAAAAAAAAAAAAGTGAGGTCTTGGTGTGTGGCTGTATGCTACTAATGCTAAGTGCTACTAGGGTTCAAACTCTAGTATCACAAAAAAACAAATACATCTGGCATGTAATAGGCAACAAAAAAAACAGAGTATTTATTGAGTAAATAAAGAGCCATGTAAAGGAAATACTTCACCTAGTATATATATTTCCTCATTTATATTTAATCTGTTGCTTGAAAGGCACGTATTGCCATATCTATCAAATGCTATCTGTTCAGCCCTCCCAATGTCATATGATACAACTGTCAAGTTTAGGGTTCTCTGTGTGTTTGCAGTTGTTTTTTCTTGCATTGTGAGGCAAGAGCTAAATGAAAATGAGATCTGAGAAATACCACCCAGTGTTTACAAACCCAAGAGCAAAGAAATCTAGCAGTTCACCAAAGCGAGATAAACAGAAATGCCAATTAACTTTCTGGTCTCTGACGCAGTGAGCAGAGAAGGCTGCCTGGCTGCCCGGACTGTGACAGTGTCACCTCGAGTCCATGTGGGTGGTGCCATCTGCGCGTGATGTGTTCCTGGATACATGGAGTTCTGTGGTATTAACAGGGAGATGTTACCACACTGCCGGTGGAGGCTCACTTGGATAGAGACACAAGTAGCACCTAAGAGACAGTGGAGCTCATGTCTCTCTCCTGTAGACTCTCAGACCGTGAGGGCTACAGTGGGCTGATCAGTGGCAGCCATCGAGGGAGGTGGCACTATTTAAGAGTCAGGCTTCCTGCCTGGATCCTGGCCACGAGGGAACAGTACTACCTGAGATGCTCTGAGATACACATGTCCTCTCTCCTGAGATGCTTACATGAACTCACCGACTTTGTCCTCCAACTACTGTACAGAAGAGGCGATCCAAGCCCCGTCTCAGAGATGATGAAGCAGGCTCAGTGACTTGACGGGGTGGAGCCGCCCAGAGACTCTGCTGTCCTCCACCAAAGCCACAGCCTGGGCTCAGTCCTATGCCCACACTTGGCAGAGAGGCATTTGGAGAAACCTCACTGTGCACAGGGAAAACCACGCCCCAAGGAGATTACGAGAAAATCCAGGGAAGCAGAGAGAATCTTCCATCAGAAGTGCTCATCCTCATAATTTAGCATTTGGGGAAACTGAAGCCCAAAGTGAGAAAAATGGGACAGTGAGCATCTCTCAGAACAAAAGCATGCTCAGACTTTGGGAACAGGAAGAGTCGCCCCAGCAGATGTCTCCTGGGTAAAAACAGAAGCTATAGAAGAAAGCTCCTGTTATGCTCACTATGTGCCCCGCCCTGTTCTAGTCACTTCTCCAAAGATTAACTCATTTAGCCCTCAAGCAATCCAAAATGTCTGGTACTTCTATTCCTCCCTTCTTTACAGATGAGGAAACTGAAGCACAGTGCAGGTAAGAGACTCATCCAAGATCATGAGGTCTCAAGTCTTCATCTCTGAAGAGTTCAGGAATAACCAACAGATACCTTCTGTGATTTCTTCACAGTCATGCATGAGCTCTTTCCCTACATAATCACATGTTGCACAACCTCCTAGTCCCCCAAGCTCCACCTCTGAAGTACAAGAGCTTTGTGTGTGATTCTGATCATATGCAGTGAGATGTCTGTTTACTTTCGTGTTTATGAGCACGAGCTAAGGAAGCAGACTTGAGCCTGAGCTCCAGGCTGGCCCCTGTGACCTTTGGGAAGTTTACTGCTATGCAGAGAGTGACGTGAGGGCTCTGTCCAAATGTCCCTCAACAAATGAACAGAAAAATGATACAATACAATAGAATATTACTCACCCATAAAACAAAGTGAAAGATGGATGTGTTCTACAACAAGGAGGAGCCTAGCAAGCATGCCAAGTGAAAGGAGCCAGACACAGAGTGCGTAATACACGCAAATCAAAGTCCAGAATAGGGAAATTTATCAAGGTAGAAAGTAGGTACGGCGGGGCGTACAAAGTGCACTTTCTGCCCCTTTGCAGCACCATTTTGCAGCACAGAAGATTTCACATCATAAAAGGGGTCTCAGGGGCAGGGTGGTGGGACTGAAGGAGACCACGGGGTAGCAGCTAAAGCTTTCTCCTTGGGGCTGATGGAGAGTTCCTAAAATTGACCACAGCGTGGTTCCACATATTTACAAGTACATTAAAATCATTGAATCAGATACTTCAAAAACCAATAGATCGCACCCTGTGTGAGTTATACTTAGATAAAGTTGTCAAAACCAGCTGACAAAAACTAGAAGTAAGTTCCGGAGCAAGCATCCCTAGGTTCAAACCCCAGGCCTGTCATTATAGCTGTGAGCTTCGATCTAGTTCCCAGGCCTCAATTTTCTCATCTCATGATGACGGCCGAGGGCGATGGTGAACGTGAGTGTGTTTACTGACTGACCAGTATACCAAGGACACAGAGAAAGCCACTAAGCTTTTCTTTAAAAATTCTGCAGAGGTCAGAATTGTTCTCAAAGAGGGCCCAGGGGTATCCAGGGGGCTGCAGGGTTTACCTCTTTGCCAACTAAGAATCACACCCTCAGGCTTCTACACACACTATTTGCAGCCATGTGAAAAAATACCTAGAAGGATGCTCTTCGCCAGCAGCGACCAAACATCATACCTGTGGCCTTGATTTTGGCAGACACCGGGGGCACACAGTGCCCTTTCTCCTGCCCTTCTGCCGCACCGTTTTGCAGCACGGAGGATTTCACATAATTACAGCAAGTTCATAAACGTGCCCAACTCGGGCTTCCATGGAGACCCCCTCCGTGTAATTAACATGGCCTAGACCAGCATCTTTGCTGCAGTTGGGCCAATCACCACTTACTCGCCATTTTATTTTTAATCCCCCCAATTTAATCGGTGCTAATTATTTCTTCTCCACTGGTGTCTATCTGATCGCTTTCCAGCTCTTTTCTCTCCCCCTTTCTCTGTCCTTCATCTCCCTGTTCTGAGTTAATATCCTGAGAGGAAAAAGACAGAGAAGGGGGAGAAAAGGGCAACCTGTTCTCTGCCTGACGACGGGAAGAAAGGGAGAAAGGAAGTCTCAGCGCCGACCACACAGGGAGGCGGCGGATGGAGCTCCAGGCTTCAGCGATGGGGATGTCAGAGATAAAAGCCAGGCGAGCGAGCCAGCGAGCAGGTTGTACTGGGAGATGGAAACCACTGCCATGACCTTATATGGGGTCGTTGTTGCCTGCGCTAGAGGACCGAGAGCTAAATCCAGGCCTGAGATGTCGCCATATTTGGAAAGAAAGACACCAGCAGCGGAGGTTTTAAAAAGATTTATAAGGCACACAGCGCCGAGGATGTTTCCCCGTCAGCCCAGAAAGGGATGAAAATTGCAAGTGGAGGGCTGATAAACGGCATTCCTGAGGGGAAGGGAGAAGCTTTAGCTTTTCACTGTTGAAAAAACACTTGTATCACGTTGCATCTCTGAAATCCGTAGAGCAGGAGAGATTCAAAGGGCTGTAGGAGCTTAAAAGCAACCGGGATCCTTGAAAGCTGTGTTAAGCTCCCAGGGAATCAGTCTCACCAATGAAAAAGAGATGTGGGGGCGGGGATTTAGCTGAGTGGTTCCGGCGCCTGTCTTCCAAGTTCAAGGGCCCGGGTTTGATCCTCGGTAACCACAGACAATACTGGGTGTGGAGACTCACCCCAGCAGCAATCAGTACCACATACCATAGTGCCAGGCGTGGGGGCTCACACCTGTAATCCCAGGACTCGGGAGGCAGGAGCAGGAGGATTGTGGTGTGAGTTGGAGGCTGAGCTCAGGGCCAGCCTGAACTACAAAGCGAGACCCTGTCTCCAAAAAAAAAAGAGAGAGAGAGAGATGTGTGGCTTTGAAAAGCACAGATTTACTAGCTGAGCGACCACAACCAAGTTACTACACCTCTCTGAGCTCTATACAGCTAACACAAGAGTGGTTCTTGCGTCTTGGCATTATTGTGAGGTCAAGCAGTGAGCTCTGTTGTGTAGTCACCGTCACAGTGCATTAATCAGGTAGCCTCCACTGCCTCTGGCTCCCTGCGCAAAGACAGGCATGGCCTAGTGCCCGGAAATGGTTGTTGAGTGAATGAATGTGATGCGAGGGAGGAGGAAATACATCAGCCAGATTCTTGTCTCCAAACCTAGTTCCTAAAAGCAAGGATTTCAAATTCACATGTTTTCAAGGCCCAAACAGGAACCCCGAGTGAATCAAGTTGCTACGGGAAAAGGACACATTCCTCCATCACACACCAAGGCGAGGTGAGCCGGCCAGACCTAGGGGAGACCTCTCCAGAAGCAATGGTCCTTCCACCTCGCACGCTGGGCCCATGCATGTACAACGTCCACATCGGAGCATCCTGAATGACATAATCACTCTTTAAAGTTCACTGTCTCTCCGATACCCACAAAATCCATCATGCATTCAGGAAACCCTATCAGATATGATCATGCACCGGTCGTTACACTCTTGGCAAAGTTGTGTACAACTCAGTGGACAAATCTTGGAAATCTGATACACTATGAAGTCAGGCAGCCTGTTGGTCCAAACTTCTTGAAAGCGTTTGTTTTCAACATCCACCAAAGAAGTTGCCCAGGGAGCTCGGGCCCTCTTCTACATCTCACACAACACTTGGGCCTCAGCAGTTGCTACACAGGAGCATTTTACACAAGGCAAGGCCCTAGTGGACAGCCGCTTTCACCCTTAATTGCTCAGGTTGTTTTCGTTTCAATGGTACATTAGGAGAGATCCCCAGAGCACTTTTGAGGGCAGAATGTTATGAATGTTATTGCTTAAAAACAAACTAAAACAGGTACTGAGATAAGGTTTTTTATTGTTGTTGTTTAATATTCATGTAAAGAAAAATGTTAATAGTAGAAATCGTGCATGAGACTATGACTGTAATTAGTGGCTGCATTTTGGAAAACAGGAAAGCAGGTGGCGGGGACTAGGTCATATTCAGGACGCACAGTGGGTGCAGCCATCATTACTAAGTTCTAGAACAGGCCCAGTGGCTGGTCTTGACCTGTCCCTAGAACAACTTTAACTCCCTGATGCTGCACAGGG